>OX578155.1:85841213-86061213 GCA_951213105.1 Amaurobius ferox | reverse complement strand
AGGCACACCCCCCTTGTGGGATACCAACCTGTTGTTTAAAAAAAGTACCACCATGTTGAATATAATTCTCATATATATATATATATATATATATATATATATATATATACTACATACATTCTAACTTTGGATTTAATAATTTATATTTATATATATATATATATATATATATATATATATATATACATACATATATATATATATATATATATATATATATATATATATATATATATATATATATATATATATATATATATATATATATATAAATATAAATTATTAAATCCAAAGTTAGAATGTATGTAGTAACTCATAATACACTATTCCAAAATTTTCTACAAATACAAAGAAATAAAGACAAAAAGAGGAAATAATAAAGCATAATTCAAGTCATAAGGACAATATATATATATCCTTATTTATCTCGAAGAATAAGAGAGTAACAACAAAGCGAGAGCGCGTTGTCGACAAGTAGTTGTACCACGTGACTGAGGAAAGTAATTGTTGCCAGACAGAAATTCAAAACAGAAAATAGAATAAAGAGAATAAATCAAAGAGAATAAAAAACTGTAGGGCTATACTACTATTTGTTCAGTATTTTTTATAATTCATTTAGTAATGCTTATTAATTTCGAAGAAACCAGCCAATGGCAATTGATGTAAAAAAAAAAAATGTAAGTTAAAAATATATTTAAAATTAATTTTTGATTTTCTATAAAAAAAATGTTTGAAAAAGGGATTTATCTTATTTTTTCAGCAACGATACTAAGTTTTTAAGGAGTTTTTTCAATCTTAGTAGCCTATAAATCTAAATAAATTCGATACTACTTACGTATTTAGCTTCGACGCAGTCATTTTAACCAATTCCTTAAGTATGAAATTATTCCCGCTTCATTCAACATCACCAGCCGTGAAATTACTCCAGTAGGTGTTACCCCAGACTCTTAAACAGGCAGTAGACTTTAAGTCACGGAATTCCCAATTGAAACTGAAAAAGGATATCCGCCAAAACAATTCCGGAAACATCGATAACGATATCAGATGCATATAAAGTGCGATTATAAAATTCGCCTAAAAAATCGTGTTACCTATACATTAGCACATAGAAATATTCTCAGAAATTAAAAAGAGGTTTGCGCTCTCATTGTAAAAATCAGCAGCCACAGACCGGTTTCGACTTTTGTTATTATTATTATTATTACTATTATTATTATTATTATTATTATTATTATTATTATTATTATTATTATTATAAAGTTTCTAAACAGGCAAAGCCCAATTCCAGTAAACAAAGTTAAAGACAGGGCTTAGTCCAGATAGAACTTTTCTTTTGAGATTACATGTCAAATCTATACAACAAGAAAATATTAAAAGGCGAATAGAGTTGTTGTTGAGACCCAGACCGTCCGACCTACCAGAAAGGTGTAAGGTTTTATTACACCAAAATAATGCTGTATTTGTAAGTTACTTTTATTTAATAATTACTTTTATTATTTAATTTATAATTTTATATTTTATTGTTTTTTATTTATATTTAAATTTTATTTAAATTATATTTAAATTATATTTAAATTATATTTAATATTATTTGTTATTCAATATTTATTATTAAATAATATTAATATATAGTTAATTATAATAATATTATTAATTTATAATATTATATATTATTCATTAATAATATTAATTAATTAATTAATATTTAAATAATTAATTAAATATAATATTTAAGTAATATTATTTTGTAATTAATTAATTATATTATTATGTATTATAATATTATATTATTATGTATTATATAATAATATATTATTATATAATAATTATTATATAATAATATATTATATAATAATATATAATAATTATGTATTATATAATAATATATTATTATGTATTATAATATTTTATATTAATATATTAATTAATTATATTACTTAAATTAATATTAAGTAATATTATTTAAGTAATATTTAAATAATAATAATTAGTATTTAATTAATTAATTAATTAATTAAATATTATTAATTAATACATAAATAATATTATATATAATTAATATAAATTATTAAATAATATTAATATAATAAAATTATATTAATATTATTTAATATATTCAATTAAAATATAATTTAAATTATATTTAAATTATATTTAAATTTTATTATTTTATTTATAATTATTTAATAATTACTTTTATTTAATAATAATTACTTTTAAGTAAATTTTAAGTTAGGACGGCCGGGAAGAGCAACACAATTTAGACCGGAACCCAGTGGGAGAGGCATCCACAGAGATCGTACCCTCCTTTCCCTACCATCAACCTCTCGGAAGGACATACGGACCCACATGTTTAACGTGATCGTACTCCGCGTGAACACGGCGGTAGTTTCAGCAGCGGAGGGAATCGAACCTGGGCCTACCGAGGACAATTTCGTGCAATTAAAACTCAATTTGATGGATTAGTAAAGAGAAAATAAATTTGGGTCTGTAGCTAAGGTCGTGTGCTGTCCACGTCAGATCTTTTTTAATGATGTTTAACATGCATATAAAATATCGCCCCGGAGATTGTTTTCACTCTTCTTTAGAGTCAGAAGCTAAAAGGAAAGAAAGATGCCAGACGGCCCCGAAAACTACCCAGAATAATTAATCCCAGATATCTTGAGACACCACAAACAATGTGCCTTTGAAATGTATAATTACAACTAAACGTAATATTTATGTCTTTAAGAACATATTTTACTGTGTTCATGTTAAATCCCATTTACGTAATAATAAAATGAAAAGTGATCGGACTTATCAGCGATAGTTATATAGATGTAAAAGGAGCTAAAATTTTTATATTAAGAAAAAGGCAATATCGTTTGAGACAATAATTCAGGTGGCGCTGGGATAGCATAAGTAGTCACGCGTCATACGCATTTCTAAGACGAAAAGTCTAAAGTATTTATTTAAACTGTGAATTTTGTAGAAATAAATTATTAGCGCAAGGCGAAGAAAAGCTGAAACTATAAAGAATATGATTTCATATTCAAAATTATTTTATCTTTCAATTTACTTTTGTCTAACTATATTCTGTACTTTATCCTACAACTATGAAAAAATACTGGTTAATTATAGTCATAATTAGGGAACCCTTAATTTAAAAGTAATCAAAAATACCATATATACTAAATACATTCCATTTCTGTTATATCCACTAACAATCCACAACAATACTTTACTAACAGTAGCGGAAACTAGATATAATTCTCAAAGCATTTTCACAGGTTCCATCCATAGGAGTTTTATCTCCTTTCTAACTCCATGGTTATAATCTTCCACTTCGTTAGATGCAACTCAATTTTATAAATTATGCACCAGATATTGAGATCTAAAGTTAATTTTCATCCGCAGATGAATCAAACGTTCTAAACATTTTGAAGTCATAGGCGAAAAATAATGACAGTAAACTAAAAAAATCTGATGTGGGCAGCACATGACTTTCCTTATATAATGCAATGAATTTACTACTTTTACAGTAAAAAAAAATAGATTATTTTTATAGTAGTTTTTTTTATATTCTTTCCAAGACATTGAATTTTCGTCAATGAGTCGTCATTTTCCATGTTGTCATCATCAATGAGTCGTCATTGATTTAGCGTCATTTTTATCCATTTAGCGAGTTTTTGGTTAATTTAGCAGCATTTAAAAAAGTCGCCAAGTTGGCGACATTCCACTGAATTCGTCGCCAAAATCACGCCAAGCATTATGGACGGAGAAATAAGTTATTCTTACAGCAGATAAATGACTATTCGCGTTCAAATACAAAAGTATTACTCAAAATATCCCTTTTCATGAATGGAACGAGATAGATCCATCCAATTTATCGAATGATATTACATATGAAAAGTGAACATGTTTCTCAACAGTTAATATAATTTTTTTTAATTTATGCGATTTTTTTTACAAATTTATTTGAAAAATGTGCAATATCTCGAGAACGGTTCATACTAGCATTCTAAAGTTTATGCCAATTGTTTTCTAAGGAAAAATTACATAAGAAATGTCTATTTGCGTAACTTTATTAAAGGTTTTGATATTTTGATGATTTTTTTCAAAATTCCACTCGAAAATTTAGGGGTTTTTGAACATTCGATTGCGTTGTAAAACAATAGATTTCCAATATTCACGGATTGTGATTTTTGTACCAAATTTCATTCGAATCGCTCCATTCGTTCGTGAGATATCGTCTTCACAGACTCACTGATACACACACACACACACACACACACACACACACACACACACACACACACACACACACACACACACACACACACACACACACACACACACACAGACATCACTTCAAAAATGCTTGATTCGTGATCAGGGATGCTTGAAACGTGCTCTCCCGTCGAAAACTCGAATTCAAATTTTCCACCCCGTCACAATACTTTCCTTATACATTATGTATATAAGGAAAGTAGAAAGGGTTATTCTTATAGTAGATACTTATATTCTTTCCAAGATATTGAATTTTCTGCTATTAGTCGTCATTTTCATTGATTTAGCGTCGTTTTTATACATTTGGCGAGATTTTCGTTAATTTGGCAACATTTGAAAAAGTCGCCAAGTTAACGACATTCCGCCAAATTCGTCGCCAAAATTTCGCCAAGCGTTATGGACGAAGAAATAAGTTATTCTTACAGCAGATAAATGACTATAGGCGTTCAAATACAAAAGTATTACTCAAACTATCTTTCTTCAAGAATGGAACGAGATAGATCCACGAGAATGATGTCTCCAAATATATCGTATACTATTACATATGAAAAGTGAACATGTGTCTCAATAGGAAATATTTTCATGTTATTTTATATGACTTTTTGATAATTTTTTGAAAAATGAGCAATATCTCGAAAACGATTCATGTTAGCGTTCTAAAATTTATGTCAATCGCTTTCTAATAAAAAATTGCATACGAAATGACTATTTGCGTAACTCTATTAGCGGTTTTGATTTTTTGACGATTTTTTCAAAACTTCATTCGAAAATTTAGGGGAGTTCTGGACATTCGATTGCATATAAAAACAATAGGCTTCCAGTGTTTACGGATTGCGATTTTTGTACCAAATTTCGTTCAAATCGGTCCATTCGTTCGTCAGTTATCGTCTCCACAGACTCACTGACACACACATACAGACACATACTTTCACACACACACACACATACTTTCACACACACACACACACACATACATTCACACACACACAGAGAGACATCACTTCAAAAATGTTTGATTCGTGATCAGAGATGCTTGAAACGTGCTCTCCCGTCGAAACTTCGAATTCGAATTTTCGACCCCGTCGCAATACTTTCCTTATACATTATGTATATAAGGAAAGTAATGAAGAGAACGTGGATATATGTCTGCAGGGAAAGTCATGTGCTGCCTGCCCACATCAGATTTTTACTGTCCCTGCAATACATGGTAATGTATAGGGAAAGTATTGGAATCATGTCGAATATCGCAACTCGAGTTTTCGACGGATCTACACGTTTCGAGACCTCTAGAATACGAAAAATCTATATTTAGCGTGACGTCTGTGTGTGTCTGTCTGTGCAATGTATGTATCCACTCTAATTCAAAAACTAATGGACCCAATTTCATAAAATTTGGTAAGTCACTTGGATATGACCCTGGTGCTGATTCGTTTTTGGTACGATTCGTAAAAATAGAACCCGCCATTTTTTGCAAAATGGCCAGTAAAAATTTCATTTATCCACTCTAGTTAAAATACTAATTGACCAAATTTCACAATATTTGGTAGATAAGTTACTTGTGGGACACTAGTGCTGATTAGATTTTGGTACGATTCGGAAAATGACAACCTGCCTTTTTTTACGAAATGGCCCGCAAAAATCGCCGAAATCTAAAAAAAAAAAAGGATTAAGTATGCTGAAATGTATGAGTTAAATTCTTGTTTTATAAGCAATTTTTGACGAGGAAAAGAATATAACACACTCCATTATACTTTGGGACTAACCGTTCTCAAGATATTTGAGATTTCTTGCGTTTTTGTTTCGCCGCTATCGGAAAAATGTCCAATTACCAAATAAAAACAAAAATTGAAATAAAAATGCAAATTTAGTGTTATTTGGTGCAATTAAACTCAATCTAATGAATTATTAAAGAAATAAAGAACATATGAATTTAAGTCTGCAAGGAAAGTCATATGCCGCCCCATCAGATTACTAACCTTGTAGGTGTTTCTCGCCATTTCATACGACACATGGCCAAATGCTTACAGTTATGATTAGTACCAGCGTATACCAGAGTTGACAAATGAACATGAAGGGCCGCCTTTGTGAAAACTAACCCTTTAAATTTATATCGGTCTCTTTCATTTAATACCAGCAAAGTCCGCGCGCTTTGTGCGCTACACCCGTCCCAGTACACTACGGCCATGCATGAGAAACAGGATCCGGCAAACATCACTCCCGTCGACACTCCCGTCGACACTCCCATCCGCTCCTAATATACACAGACATATGAGAGCTATACACACCTCCCATTCTATAATACCACTTTTTATACGACTCCCTATCAAAATATGCATATTTTAAAAAACCCTAACACAGCGCAATTAATTTTTGCCCCCCTAGACACTCTAGAAATCCAATTTAACAAGTTTAATACCTCAAACATTTTATCTCAAGTATACAATTTCTTGTCGTACCATGGAACAAAAGGAGCTAACTCTCTTTAACTTTATTGATCATATTATTCAGTTTAAAATATACTATCCATAAACAAAGTTTGTATAGATAGCGCTGTTTAAAGCGTGAATATAAATATAAAGAAGGATGCAAATCTCTATAACATGGTTTAGACATTTATATTCTGAATTTTTAAACAGGGATTACCTCTCAGAATGAACTTCCTATTCAGTTAAAGAATGCAGATAAGCGGATCTTTTCATCTCTATCTCCATTAGCTGAATGCAGTTCTCCTTTCACTTCTTCGAGCATCCAAGTTTCATAAACATGCAATTGCATAATGTTGCTAAAGTCTGTAAACAGGCAAAACTCAATTCCAGTAAACAATGCCAAGACAGGATCCAGATAGAGCTTTTCTTTGGGGATTATATGTCAAAGCTATGTATATACTTTTAACAAGTAAATATAAAACTGCGAACACAGTGTAATTTCAAATAATTATCCATGTTATTTTGTGCAATTAAAACTTAATTAATTACTAAAGAGAAAACAAAATTTGAGTCTGTAGGTAAAGTCGTGTACTGTCCACGTCAGATTTTTTAAATGATGTTTAGCATGTACATAAAGCATCGTCCCGGAGATTGTTTTCACTCATCTTTAGAGTCAAAAGCTAAAAGGAAAGAAAGATGCCAGACGTCTGAATTACAGATGGTCAGCCCCGAAATCTATCCAGAACAATTAACCCCAGATTTCTTGAGAAACCAGAAACAATGTGACTTTGAAATGTATAATTGCAATTTAACGTTATATCTATGTCGTTAACATGTTTTACCCTTTCATTTTCATTCCCATTTGTGTAATAGTAAAACAAGAAATGATCAGATTTATTAGTGATAGTTATAACTATAAATGTAAAATGACTTAATTTCATATTAAGAAAACACCAATATCGTTTGGGAAAATCATTCAGATGGCGCTTGGATAAGATAAGTATTTCTGCATTGTTCGTATTTCCGTGACGGAAGGTCTAAAACATTTATTCAAACTGTTAATTTTGTAGAAATAAATTATTACCGCAAGGAAAAGAAGAGCTGAAACAACAACAAAAACAAAAATCTGATGTGGACAGTACATAACTTTCCCTGCAGACTTATATCCACGTTCTCTTAATTTTAATTAAACTTAATTCACTTTTAATTCAATTTTCGTTCTCATTTGATAACTGGACTCATTACTTTCCTTATATACATAATGTATAAGGAAAGTATTGTGACGGGGTCGAAAATTCGAATTCGAGTTTCCGACGGGAGAGCACGTTTCAAGCATCCCTGATCACGAATCAAACATTTTTGAAGTGATGTCTGTGTGTGTGTGTGTGTGTGTATGAAAGTATGTGTGTGTGTGTCAGTGGGTCTGTGGAGACGATAACTGACGAACGAATGGACCAATTCGTACGAAATTTGGTACAGAAATCACAACCCGTAAACACTGGAAGCCTATTGTTTTTAAACGTAATCGAATGTTCAGAACCCTCCTAAATTTTTGAGTGAAATTTTGAAAAAATCGTCAAATAATCAAAACCGCTAATAAAGTTACGCAAATAGACATTTCTTATGTAATTGTCTATTAGAAAACGATTAACATAAAATTTAGAACGCTAACATGAACCGTTCTCGAGATATTTCACATTTTTCAAAAAAATTATCAGACAGTTATATAAAATTAAAAAAAATATATATTTCCTATTGAGAAACATGTTCACTTTTCATATGTAATACCATGCGATAAATTGAGTGACACCATTCTCGTGGATCTAGCTCGTTCCATTCATGAGAAAAGATACTTCGAGTATTTATTCTTTTATATTTGAACGCCAATAGTCATTTATCTGTTATAAGAATAACTTATTTCTCAGTCAGTAAAGCTTGGCAAGATTTTGGCGACGAATTTGGAGGAATGTCGCCAACTTGGCGACTTTTTGAAATGTTGTCAAATTAGCGAAAATCTCGCCAAATGGATAAAAACGACACTAAATCAATGAAAATGATGACTCATTGTCGAAAATTCAATATCTTGGAAGGAATATAAGTATCTACTATAAGAAAAACCTGTTTTTTTTACTGTAAAAGTAGTAAATTCATTGCATTATATAAGGAAAGTCATGTGTTGCCCACATCAGATTTTTTTTTCAAAGGTGGCATAGAGAAAATACGAAAAAACTCAAATATCTCGAGAATGGCTAGTCCTAGTTCAATGGGGTTGGTTTTATTCTTTTTCGTTAAAAATTAAGTATTAAACAAGCGTTACAATGGATATATTTGAGCATATATAGTTTTTATTTTAGATTTCGGCGATTTTTGCGGGCCATTTTGCAAAAAAAGTATTATTTTTCTCCGAATCCTACTAAAATCTAATCAGCACCAGGGTGACTCACAAGTAACTTATGGGCCGAATTTCACATAATTCGGTAGATTAGTTCTTCAGCTAGAGTGGATACAAGCTCTTGCGGGCTACTTCGCAAATAAGGCGGGTTCTTTTTATCCCGAATCGTACCCAAAACTAATCAGCACCAGATTCACCCACAAGTGACTTACCTACCAAATTTTGTGAAATTCGGTCTATTACTTTTTCAGTTAGAGTGGATACAAAATCTGCACACACAGACATACAGACACACACACAGACATACAGACACACACACACAGATGTCACGCTAAAAATAGTTTTTTCGTATTCTAGAGATCTCGAAACGTGTAGATCCGTCGAAAACTCGAGTTTCTAATTTCGTCATGATTCTAATACTTTCCCTATACATAACCATGTATTGCAGATTCAAAATTATTTTCAACTTTCAATTTACTTTTGTCTCCCTATATTCTATACTTTATACTACAACTAAGAAAAAATACTGGTTAATTAAACTCATAATTAGGGAACCCTTAATTCAAAAATAATAAAAAATATATATACTAAATAATGCCAATTTCTATTGTGTCCACGAACAATAGCAGCTACTTTACTAAAAGTAGCGTCAACTAGATATAATTCTCAAAGCATTATGAAATTTTCAAGGGTTTCATTCATAGAAATTTTATCCCCTTTCTAACTCATTGGTTATAACCTTACACTTCGCTAGATTCAACTCAATTTTATTATACAAATTACCAACAAATGACAAATCTCACAGATCCAATCGTCATTTCATTTTATTTTAAAATCATCCTACAGGCGTAAAAATAATAGCCAGAGCGTTTCCGGATATTTTACATGTCCATCCGCAGTGGCAGTACAATTAGAAAAAATCTGATGTGGGCAACACATGACTTTCCTTATATAACGCAATGAATTTACTACTTTTACAGTTAAAAAAAAATGTCATTCTTATAGTAGATATTTATATTCTTTCCAAGATATTGAATGTTCTTCAATGAGTCGCCATTTCCACTGATTTAGCGTCATTTTTATCAATTTGGCGAGATTTTAGTTAATTTGGCAACAATTAAAAATGTCGCCAAGTTGGCGATATTCCACCAAATTCGTCGACAAAATCTCGCCAAGCGTTATGGAAGGAGAAATAAGTTATTCTTACAGCAGATAAATGACTATTGGCGTTCAAATACAAAAGTATTACTCAAAGTATCTTTCTTCATGAATGGAACGAGCTAGATCCCCGAGAATGATGTCACCAAATTTATCGCATGGTATTGCATAGGAAAAGTGAACATATTTCTCAATAGCTAATTATTTTTGATAATTTTTTGAAAAATGTGCAATATCTCAAGAACGGTTCATGTTAGCGTTCTAAAATTTATGTCAATCGTTTTCTAATGAAAAATTACATAGGAAATGTCTATTTGCGTAACTTTATTAGTGGTTTTAATTTTTTGACGATTTTTTCAAAATTTCACTCGAAAATTTAGGGGGGTTCTGAACATTCGATTGCGTATAAAAACAATAGGCTTCCAGTGTTTACGGATTCTGATTTTCATACCAAATTTCGTTCGGCTCGGTCCATTCGTTCGTCAGTTATCGTCTCCACAGACTCACTGACACACACACACAACACATACTTTCACACACACACATACACACACACACACACACACACAGACATCACTTCAAGAATGTTTGATTCGTGATCAGGGATGCTTGAAACGTTCTCTCCCGTCGAAAACTCAAATTCGAATTTTCGACCCCGTCACAATACTTTCCTTATACATTATGTATATAAGGAAAGTAATGATGCCAACGTGCTTAAATGCACTTCAATAGTTTCCAGAAAAATTTTTGCACATCATGAAATTGTCAGTTATACAAAAAGGTGGGTTATGACTCAGATTATAATTTATGCAAAGCTCGAGAGCAAATACTCCAAAAAGGTTTAAATGTATGATTTTTAAAAACACATAATAATTATAAATCAATGCAGCTATGCAACGCCTTAACATGCAAAGAATCGAGAACAAGTCGCCAAGCATAACTTAGGACCTGGACAGGGTCAAAATTACAAATAGAAGAACGGTATAAATAAATAAAATGGGATTCATAAAGCAAGATCGAACGGGGGCTATTACAGCTAACTAAAAGAAAAGTTTTTTCAAAATTTTTTATTTATCTTTTGTTTTTCCATATCAATTTTATTAGTTATATACTAAACATTAAGATCTAAAGTTCAGTTTGTAGGACCAAGGCATCAGGAAAATCAATCAGGGGGAATCAAACGTTCTAAATATTTTGAAGTCACCTGTGAAAAGTAATGACAGTGAACTAAAATGATTAAGTAAGTCATTAATGAATAGTTTAAAAAAATCTGATGTGGACAACACATGACTTTCCCTGCAGACTTATGTCCACGATCTCTTTACTTTAATTCAATTTAATTCATGTTTAATTCAATGTTTGTTCACATTTGGTAACTGGGCTTATTTTCGTAGGTGGTGTAGAGAAAATACGAAAAAACTAAAATATCTCGAGAACAGCTAGTCCTAGTATAATGGGATTAGTCTTATTATTTTCTTCGTTAAAATATACGTATTAAACAAGCATTTAATGGATATATTTGAGCAGACGTAGTTTTTTATTTTAGATTTTGGCGATTTTTGCGGGCCATTTTGAAAAAAGAGGCAGGTTATTTTTTTTCGAATCATACCAAAATCTAATCAGCACCAGGCTGTCCGACAAGTGGTTTATCTGCCGAATTTTGTGAAATTCGGTCCATTAGTTTTTCAGCTAAAGTGGTTACAAGCTTTTGCGGGCCATTTCGCAAGAAAAGGCGGGTTCTTTTATCTCGAATCGTACCCAAAACTAATCAGCACCAGATTCGTCCACAAGTGACTTACCTACCAAATTTTATGAAATTCAGTTCATTAGTTTTTTAGTTAGAGTGGATACAAAATCTGCACAGACAGACAGACACACAGACACACAGACAAACACACAGACAGACATCACGCTAAAAATAGTTTTTTCGTATTCTAGAGGTCTCGAAACGTATAGATCCGTCGAAAACTCGAGTTGCGATTTTCGGCAAGATTCCAATACTTTCCCTATACATTACCATGTATTGCAGGGAAAGTAACAATAATGGTCCCTAAGATTAAATTTCTCGATTTAAATCCCCTAAATTTAAATCTATTTGAATCAATGCATACTTAGATACCTGCAATGACAGCAAGGAAAACTAAATAAAAATCGGGGGTTTCTCTTGTCTGATGGAGCCGAAATTGTTTTGCGTGAATAACATTTTGTAAAATAACACTCAACTTTAGAATTATCGGAAAACTAAAACTAAAACAAGAATTCAATCCAAAATCTGATTATATCCAGTTATAGGCCTTTCAAGGTACTACAAATTCTTGCTTATTGCTAATAGCTATCACTTTTAGTTTCTAAGGTACAAGCATTACAAACTTGAAAAATCTGATGTGGGCAGCACATGACTTTCCCTGCAGACTTATATCCACATTCTCTTTATTTTAATTAAATTTATTTCACTTTTATTCAATTTTCGTTCTCATTCGGTAACCGGGCTTATTTTCAAAGGTGGCGTAGGGAAAGTACGAAAAACTAAAATATCTCGAGAACGGCTAGTCCTAGTGTAATGGGGTTGGTCTTATTCTTTTCGTCGTTAAACATTACGTATTAAACGGGCATTTAATGGATATATCTGAGTAAACCTAGTTCTTTAGTTTAGATTTTGAAGATTTTTGCGGGCCGTTTTGCAAAAAAAGGCAGGTTATTTTTTTCCGAATCGTACCAAAATCTAATCAGCACCAGAGTGACCTATACGTGACTCATCTACCGAATTTTGTGAAATTCGGTCCATTAGTTTTTCAGCTAGAGTGGATACAAGCTTTTGCAGGCCATTTCGCAAAAAAAGGCGGGTTCTTTTATTCCGAATCGTACCCAAAACTAATCAGCACCAGCCCCGCCCACAAGTGACTTACCTACCAAATTTTGTGAAATTCGGTCCATTAGTTTTTTAGTTACAGTGGATACAAAATCTGCACAGACAGACAGACGGACACACAGACACACAGACACACAGACACACAGACAGACAGACAGGCAGACAGACACACGCACAGAAGTCACGCTAAAAATGGTTTTTTCGTATTCTAGAGGTCTCGAAACGTGTGGATCCGTCGAAAACTCGAGTTGTGATTTTCGGCATGATTCCAATACTTTCCCTATACATTACCATGTATTGCAGGGAAAGTAAAAATGTAAAATTTCTATACTTTAACATGAAAAGACAATTACTCGAAAACTATGAGAGCTTAAAAAAAAAAAACTGATGTGGGCAACACATGACTTTCCTTATATAATGTAATTAATTTACTACTTTTACAGTAAAAAAAGTAGGTTTTTCTTATAGTAGATACTAATATTCTTTCTAAGATATTAAATTTTCGACAATTAGTCGTCATTTTTATCCATTTGGCGAGATTTTCGTTAATTTGGCAACATTTCAAAAAGTTGCCAAGTTGGCGACATTCCGCCAAATTCGTCGTCAAAATCTCGCCAAGCGTTATGCACTAAGAAATAAGTTATTCTTACAGCAGATAAATGACTATTGGCGTTCAAACACAAGAGTATTACTAAAAGTATATTTTTTCATGAATGGAACGAGTTAGTTCCACGAGAATGATGTCACCCAATTTATCGCATGGTATTACATATGAAAAGTGAACATGTTTCTCAATAGGAATTTTTTTTATATGACTTTTTGATAATTTTTTTTAAAAAATGAACAATATCTCGAGAACGGTTCATGTTAGCGTTCTAAAATTTATGTCAATCGTTTTCTAATGAAAAATTACATAAGAAATGTCTATTTGCGTAACTTTATTAGTGGTTTTGATTTTTTGACGATTTTTTCAAAATTTCATTCGAAAATTTAGGGGGGTTCTTAACATTCGATTGCATATAAAAGCAATAGGCTTCCAGTGTTCACGGATTGTGATTTTTATACAAAATTTGGTTCGAATCGGTCCATTCGTTCGTCAGTTATCGTCTCCACAGTCTCACTGACACACACACACACACACACATACTTTCACACACACACACACACACACAGACATCACTTCAAAAATGTTTGATTCGTGATCAGGGATGCTTGAAACGTGCTCTCCCGTCTAAAACTCGAATTCGAATTTTCGACCCCGTCACAATACTTTCCTTATACATTATGTATATAAGGAAAGTAATAACTCAATTTTCGTATTACATATTTTTCTTGCTTGCTCTTGATATCCATCTTTTATAGTAGATATTTTGCATGAAATTATGAAAAATGAAAAAATAAAGCACTTTTTTTTCTTTTTTTCTTTCACCTTTGTAAAGGGGGTGTTAACGGCAGTTTGCTGAAAACGCTTTAGCTCCCCAATAAATTAGGTGAGAGTTTGATTCCACAGAAACTAATTAGTCGGTTAGATAAAAAGTAATGCACTGAAGAGAAAAGGTCCGTAAGATTAGTTGATATTTCAAAGATTGCCTACATCGAGAGTGCCGATTTGCACCTCTTGATTTCATAGATGTATTTCACAAGGTATTTAGTTGCGCTGGTAGGATCATGAGAGTTAAAAATGTCTAGATTTTGATAAAGTATAGTTCCTGGTTGTCTTTTAAATTTTTTAACATTTTCCACATACTTTCTGCGGATTTCGCTGTATTGAGGACAGATCTGAATCAAATGTTCAAGGTTTTCGGGAACTTGGCGTTGGTTACACATTGGGCTAATGTTGGGGGTCCCATTTAGCTTTTAAACTGTTGTTGATGTAAGATTTAGTCCGGATTTTCATAAGAGTTGTGGAATCTTTTCACTATTCTACTGTTTTGTAAGCCTTTTTACTTTCCTTATATACATAATGTATAAGAAAAGTATTGTGACGGGGTCGAAAATTCGAATTCGAGTTTTCGACGGGAGAGCACGTTTCAAGCATCCCTGATCACGAATCAAACATTTTTGAAGTGATGTCTGTGTGTGTGTGTGCGTGAAAGTGTGTGTGTGTGTGTGTCAGTGAGTCTGTGGAGACGATAACTGACGAACGAATGGACCGATTCGAACAAAATTTGGTACAAAAATCACAATCCATAAACACTGGAAGCTTATTGCTTTTATACGCAATCGAATGTTCAGAACCCCCGTAAATTTTCGAATGAAATTTTAAAAAAATCGTCAAAAAATCAAACCGCTAATAAAGTTACTCAAATAGACATTTCTTATGTAATTTTTTACTAGAAAACGATTGACATAAATTTTAGAACGCTAACACGAACCGTTCTCGAGATATTGTACATTTTTCAAAAAAATTATCAAAAAGTTATATAAAATTAAAAAATACATATATCCTATTGAGAAACATGTTCACTTTTCATATGTAATAGCATGCGATAATTTGGGTGACATCATTCTCGTGGATCTAGCTCGTTCCATTCATGAAAAAAGATACTTAAAGTAATACTTTTGTATTTGAACGCCAATAGTCATTTATCTGCTGAAAGAATAACTTATTTCTTTGTTCATAACGCTTGGCGAGATTTTGACGACAAATTTGGCGGAATGTCGCCAACTTAGCGACTTTATGAAATGTTGCCAAATTAACGAAAATCTCGTCAAATGGATAAAAATGACGCTATATCAATCAAAATGACGCCTAATTGTCGAAAAATCAATATCTTGGAAAGAATATTAGTATCTACTATAAGCAAAACCTGTTTTTTTTACTATAAAAGTAGTAAATTCATTACATTATATAAGGAAAGTCATGTGTTGCCCACATCAGATTTTTACTATACGGGTTTATGTATGGAAATTTTGAGTGAAATTTTGAGTTTTTCCATTTTTGATCCAACTTGTTTGCTGTCTATATTTTACCAGTTTCTTGATGTCTGAATACATGCAGATTCCCAGAGTAGTACATTGCGTGTTATTAGCTACATTTTTGGCCAGTTCATCTGCTTTCTCATTTTGGTGAATTCCGGAGTTTCCTGGTACCCATATTAGTTTAATTTTCGCCTTTTTTGATTTTGATTTTATTTTGGCTCTTGTATATTTGATAAGGTCTTCAGCTTTTTTGTTGTCATTTGCAAGGGCTTCTAAGACACTTTTGCTATCAGAGATGATCGTATATTTTCCTTCGTCTATTAGGTAGTCAACTGCATAAATTATTGCTGCGAGTTCAGCGGTAAATATTTTGGGGAGGCGAATACTTCTCGTGATATGTTCGTTTTGGTATATACCGAAGCCTAATTTAACGAAGTTTAAGAATTTTCCTTTTATGCTTTTAGATCCGTTTGTTCCGATCCATTGCGTTTTTCCTTCTTCGTTCTTAAATTTGCTGAATAGGATTGGTGCTTCCGCTGCAAAAGATTTTTGGAAATCGAATTTGTCAATGTTTATATCTAAATTCTGATCGTCCCAAGGTGGAATTGGATCAGGAAGGTAGTTTATGTTCTCACCTAGATTTTCTTCTTTTAACAATGTTATTATGTTATCCACCGTTCTCTTTGGCCACTTCAGATTGCTCAGTCTTATTACTTGCAACTGTTGATGAATTGTTTTAATGTATCCTCTTTTTATACTTATGAGTTCTTCTTTAGTAAGAACTTTTCACAACTTGAAACTTTCCTCAGTTTGTAATCTGGTATTTCTGCCTCCATGCGCATTGCTTCTGTAACAGTCATCTTCGGAACTCCTAATGCTAATCGTACTGCGGTATTTTCGCTGATAGTATATTTTACCATAATATTATTTGTTTTTTCCATGCGAACGACGTTGACATAGTCGATCTGCGTCAATAAGACTTGGCGTACTATTGTTAGAAGGCATTCAGTGTTCAGATCCCATGTCTGGCTGGCTAGCATTTTTATTGTCTCAATAATGTTTTCTACTTTCTTTATTATATATTCCTGATGTTTCTGCCATTTCCAGTTTTCGGCAATTACTAGACCGAGGATTTTTATTTCCTTTACCCAAGGTAAAAAAATCTGATGTGGGCAACACATGACTTTCCTTATATAATGCAATGAATTTACTACTTTTATGGCTAAAAAATGTTATTCTTATAGTAGATACTTATATTCTTTCCATGATGTTGAATTTTCTACAATTAGTCGTCCTTTTCATTGTTTTAGCGTCATTTTTATCTATTTGGCGAGATTTTTGTTAATTTGACAACGATTATAAAAGTCGCTACGTTGGCGACATTCCGCCAAATTCGTTGCCAAAATCTCGCTAAGCGTTATGGACGGAGAAATAAGTTATTCTTACAGCAGATAAATGACTATTGGCGTTCAAATACAAAAGTATTACTCAAAGTATCTTTTCCTTGAATGGAACGAACTAGTTCCACGAGAATGATATCACCAAATTTATCGCATGGTATTACATATGAAAAGTGAACATGTTTCTGAATAGGAAATATTTTTTTTTTTATTTTATATGCCTTTTTTATCATTTTTTTTTAAATGTGCAATATCTCGAGAACGGTTCATGTAAGCGTTCTAAAATTTATGTCAATCGTTTTCTAATGAAAAATTACATAAGAAATTTCTATTTGCGTAACTTTATTAGCAGTTTTGATTTTTTGACGATTTTGTCAAAATTGCACTCGAAAATATAGGAGGGTTCTGAACATTCGATTGAGTATAAAACAATAGGCTTCCAGTGTTTACGGATAGTGATTTTTGTACCAAATTTCGTTCTAATCGGTCCATTCGTTCGTTAGTTATCGTCTCCACAGACTCACTGACACACATACACACACACACAGACATCACTTCAAAAATGTTTGATTCGTGATCAGGGATGCTTGGAACGTGCTCTCCCTTCGAAAACTCGAATTCGAATTTTTGACCCCGTCATAATACTTTCCTTATACATTATGTATATAAGGAAAGTAATAAACCACTTACATTTGTTCCTATTAACGTCAGAAATTAGTCACCGGATATCTCGAGCAAAGAATTCCATAAAAAAATATTCAACGGAATGTACGCAAAAGGAAGAAGAACTGCAACTGTGGATGTCACTGCTTTCCAGACCAATAGAAAGCTCACAACATTTGTGTTTCAACCACTATTAGCGCCCCCTATGGCACAAACATGCGCAGATAGCTCTTTTTGATTCTTCTATAAGAAGGTGCCATTCCTGCAAGCTCAGTCTCTTTATTTTACTGTTGAGTGACAAACGCGTATTCTTTGCATATCACATTGTGTGCTGCTGTGTGAATTGAAAAGAGGCGTTCCATTTTTAACAAAGTGCTCTGTAATTCCGTTTGAAGTTATTTGTTTAGGATACCGATTCTTTACCTCAATTCTACTCTGGTAAGTTGTAATTCTAAGTGATTCTATTGTGTGCTATCATATTATGTAATTTACGCAGTATCATGTTATGTAAATCACGCTATAATGTTACGCTGGGGGCACAGGGACAGGGCCCGCATTACAAAGGGGCCTTCCAAACTGGCATATGTAAAAAAAAAAGCAAAGGTTTCGAAGAAATTTTTGTATGCAATTTGAACAGTATTTTACAGGTGAAGAGTTCAAATTTAAGTATATTTGACAAAAGGAAACCCATCAAAAGTCATTTTTACTAACTAAAGTACGCTATTCATATAAAAGGAATGGCATTTTGATATTTTTCTTATCGGAACCTTATTAAAGTTAGGTTAGGATGTGTCGCAACTTCCTGTCCTCTACTATGAGTGTGTGTGTGGGGGGGGGGGGGGCTCTAATGTCTGCTTGAGCCCAGGGCCACCAGAAAGCTTAGTAGGGGCCATGAATTTACGAGTAGCCAAAAAAATTTACGGCATTTGGGACGAATCTATTTATGATAGGTATTTGTAATTTATCAAACGTGATCAATTTGTAAATTTTTGTTATGTCAACTAATCGTAATCGCAACATTATGTTTGATGGGGGAAGACATTGTTAATTAAAAAAAATTCCTGTACTTGATATAGGTTTTCTTAACTTTTTTTGCTATTGCAAATGTTTAACTTGTTTGGGTATGCTGAACGAGCATTCACATTTAAATACTAGTAATTTGACAAGCGTGATCAATCGGCAAAATTCAGTTGTGATTATTAGTAATTGTTATCTCTGTATTTATAGGGGGGGGAGCTATTTTGAAAGTTTTCTTGTACTGGATTAAGTTTACCTTTATATTTTTGGCAATTATAATTATTTGAAGTTGATGTATGTCGAAATAAAGATGGGTTAAAAAAAACAGAAAATTATGAAGAAATCTTCATATGACTGGATTTCTTTTGTCCATTTGCGAAACTTTTTTCATCTTGTACAATCCTCCGAATTTTTAGAAAAACCTGAAATGACTTTTCAAAAACTAAAAATTAAATTCCCTGGTGAATCCTCAATTTCATCAAGAATTCAACGCTGAATCCATATCGGTCATCTAACCTCCATCTATAGGCAATCCTTAGAAATAAATGCTTAAAGGGAAATATTTTGAACCGAAGTGATAAGAAACGCATATGGTAATCTTTAGTGAACCCCCCCCCCCCCCAACCTCATCCCGAATGCAATGCTGAATTTATATCTGCCATACCTCTGCTCTGTCTCTAGATAATCTTGAGAAATAAAGTTTCAAGAATTTTTATAAACAGAGGTGAAAATTCCTGGTGATCATCCTATATCCACTTCAGAATTTGATACAGAATCCATATCGATCATCCAAGCTATATTTATATATCTCGAGAAATAGATGTCTCGGGTAAATTTTTGAATTCCAAGTAACACCACCGGAAATAGAAATACTCGTAACTTAACGGCTGTACCGTTATAGTAAATTCTGAGATATTGATGATTTAAAGAAAATGAAAAATTTTAAATGAAATTTCTTATGTTGCAATAAACTGGAATACCTCGAATCGTTACATTTACAATTGTGGCGTCTGCTTATTCTTTTGTTTTCAAAAATTACGTATGAAACTAGCATTTGATACATTTGAGTATATGTAGTTTTACTTTCCTTGCAATCATGGTAATGTATAGGGAAAGTATTGGAATCGTGTCGAAAATCGCAATTTGAGTTTTCGACAAATCTGCACGTTTTGGGACCTTTAGAAGACGTAAACACTTTTTAGCGTGACGTCTGTGTGTATCTGTGCAATGTATGTATCCACTCTAACTCAAACTAATGGACCAAATTTCATTAAAAAAAAAAATTGGTACGTATGCCACTTGGGAGTGATCCTGATTAGTTTTGGATATGATTCCGAATAAAAGAACTCGTCTTTTTTTTTTTTTTTTTTTTTTTTTTTTTTTTTTTTTTTTTTGTAAAATGGACCACAAAAATTGCTGTATCCACTCTAGCTGAAAAAATTGGACCAAATAAGCAACTTGTGGGTTACCCTGGTGCTGATTAGATTTTGGTACAATTCGAAAAATAATGAACTGCCTTTTTCAGCGAAATGGTCCGCAAAAGTCTCCGAACTCTAAAATAAAAACAAAGTTTTCTTAATCCAATTAAATGCTTGTTTTAAACATAATTTTTAACAATAATAAGAACGAGACCAACCCCATTACTCTAGGATTAGCCGTTCTCGAGATATTTTAGTTTTTGCATTTTCGCTACGCCACCTTTGAAAATAAGTCAATTATCAAATGAGAACGAAAATGGAATTAAAAGTGCAAATTCAGTGTAATTTTAAATAATTGTGGGTGTTATTTTGTGAAATTAAACTTAACATAATAAATTATTGTAAGAAATGAGAACGCCTGCACGGAAAGGCATGTGCTGCCCACATCAGATTTTTTTTATTGCTGAATTAGTTTTTCCGGCGCAATTTCTTTAAAAAGACTGGTTCTTTTCTTCCGTATTGCCCCAAAAATGTATTCAGCACCTGGGTAGCCCACAAGGACAGATTTACCACATTTTATGAAATTTGACCAATTAGTCTTAAAGCATTGCCCAGACAGATGCGCACACAGACGTCACTCTATAAAAGCTTTTCGGATTCAGGAATGCTCAATGTGTAGATCCGTCGAAAACTCTTATTTCCGATTTTCGACATGATTATCGTGCTTCCCTATACATTGTGAAGTATTGTAAGGAAAGTAAAAACCTGATGCGGACAGCACATAACTTTCCCTGCAGACGCATATTCACGTTCTCTTTATTTCTTCAATAATTCATTAAATTGAGTTTTAACTGCACAAAATAGCACCCATAGTTATTTTAAATAACACTGAATTTGCACTTTTAATTCCATTTTCGTTTTCATTTAGTAACTGAACTTATTTTCAAAGTTGTCGTAGCGAAAAAAAAATATCTTAACTGCTATCCTTAGAGTAATGGGTTTGGGAATATCTTCGTCAAAAATTGGTTTAAAATAATCATTTAATTGATATATTTGAGCATATGTAGTCTTTTATTTTTAGATTTAATGATTTTTGCGGGCCATTTCGCAAAAAAAGTGGGTTCTTTTTTCTGAATGGCACCAAAATCTAATTTGAATCGGATCCCCCACAAGACTCCAACCAAATTTTATGGAATTTGGTTCATTAGTTTTTGAGTTAGAGTGGATACATACATTTCAGACATGCACACAGGCGTCACGCTAAAAATAGTTTTTAGTGTTCTAGAGGTCCCCAAACGTGTAAATCAGTCGAAAACTAATTGCGATTTTCGGTATGATTCCAATACTTCCCCTATACATTGGCATAAATCAGCTTGAAAATGATGCAGGGACTATGACTGAACTGAGCTGTATATCCAATTTCAGATGTTTAATACGTAGTGAAGTGCGTTAAAAATGCCATGGAAGAAGTTGAAACGGGCATCTAGACAACCATCGGTGATGGCGAATTCGTTAAAATAATTTTAGGTTTGATTGAATATCTGAAAAAAATTGATTACAAAAGACTAAAGTATAAAATATTATAAGCACTTTAAGTTACTCTTTCAGTAAAATCACCAAAAGTAAAATATAACTTTTAGCTAGTCCAACATTCTTGGTTATGAAACTAAATACAAAACCTCGAGGTGACCATAATATAATTACATTTGGACATTAGCAGAATTATCAGGAACAATAGAACCGATAACAAATAACGTTCAAAGGAATGGCTGTTAAATCAAAATTATCACTGGGAAAATTTAAGAGAGTTGAATATGAACTTTTAAGTTTTTTTTTTCTCTGTTGCCACACAAATTGTCTGTTTCCTTTCTTACCAGCTTCATGATCATTTTAAAGAAAATCTTTAGCTATCTCTCGAGCTGAGATATTGGCCTTAAAAATAGTTGTGACATCTCATATAATATACACATGCAGCTACAGATTCTTAAATGTAATAAAGCACAGAATGGTTTTCATTAGTGTTCATAATTTCGAAACTGCAGAAGCATTAAAGAAAAATGTCCACTGAACCAAAAAAGCTCATGTCACTTAATCAAAAACAATTTTTTTTTATATACTCGGGGACTTCGCCCCCTGTTTGCTATTCTTCGCAGACTCCCGTAGCAAGCAGCCGATCGTAAGCTGACTTGCAAGCTATTTCAAACCTAACTGAAGTTTAATTCTGTAAACGATTTATTTCAGCAATACCCTATTGTTTTTCCACAATGTACCAAATTTCATATTTTCGTATGCTATAGATTTTACGGTACGACGAAGAAAAACTCTATGAACGTGATACGGAAGAGAATTTTTCACTTCAAAAGTACATAAAATGTAGAATATCTCGTAAATATCTATTTTTTTTTTAAAGGGACTCCGTCCTGCAAAAATTCAAACTATATAGGTACATGACTACAAAAATTCGTGGTCTTGCTATTGCCAATCTGTCCAGGACGTGAACTCTCAGCTTAAATATTTACTTTTATTTTGACATTAAATATTTCTTAAAACTACTAGGGAGCTCTGCTCTCCCCCTTCGGGAGGCTTCGCCTCCTACTCGCTGCTCTCGCAATGCTCGCTCCATATCAATCTCTCCTAAATATTCTACTTTCAAAAATCTTCTTTATCCCTGCTTATTTTCCGCAGGAGGTAAAAGCAGGGATTTTTCTTAGACCAGGGAATCCAAAAACTGAATTCCTTGATCCTGAGCTTGCTCAGCGAGCTATTTCATGCCAAACTAAAGTTTAAATCAATTAAAGGTTTATTTCATAGTGTTACCCTATTTCTCTATAAATGTTTCAAATTTCATATTTTTGTATGCTGTAGTTTAAACGGTACGAGACAAAAATAGCTAGACGTGCCGATGCGAAAAAAAAATTACTTCAGAAATGCATAAAAGTAAAATATCTCAAACTACATCGAAATTAAAAAAAGAGGCTCCATCCTGCGAAAATTCACCCATGTAGGTACCTGTTTGCAAAAATTCGTGGTCTTGCTATTAGTCTATCCAGGACGCGAACTCTCATCTCAAATAATTTGTCTTTGACATTAAATATTTCTTAAACTACAATATATATCAAACTGTTTATTCCAGCGTATCCCCCAAAGCTTTTTCTACAAGTTTACCCATTTTATTTTTTTATATGCAATAGTTTTTGCGGCACGAAGCAAAGAATCTCGAGAAACAAGAAATTTGTCAAAGCGGCAGCCTCAGCTACTTTTTTAATATAGAGAAAAAAAATTATATCTTAAATCTCTTTATGGGAGTGCGCATCAAACATTTCTCAAAGTGTGCTAAATTTTATATTTTTGTATGTTATAGTTTTTACGAAACGAAGCGGAGAAGATAAATTTGTCAGACTGTGGCATCGGATACTTTTTATTATAGAAATTTATTTCAAATTTAATTTAATTCAAATGTTTGAATATGTCTACTATTTACATTTTAGGGAATTTTTTCTGGATTATAAATTTATTTCTCTATGTAGACCTAGCTCGTTCCATTCATGAAAAAAGATATTTTGAGTAATACTTTTGTATTTGAACGCAAGTAATCATTTATCTGCTGCAAGAATAACTTATTTCTCCGTCCATAACGCTTGGTGAGATTTTGGCGACGAATTTGGAATGTCGCTAACTTGGCGACTTTTTAAATTAACGAAACTCTAAATTAACGAAAAACTCTCCAAATGGATAAAAATGACGCTAAATCAATGAAGATGACGACTCATTGACGAAAATTAAATACCTTGGAAAGAATATAAATATCTACTATAAAAAAATTACTTTTTTACTGTAAAAGTAGTAAGTTCATTGCATTATATATAAGGAAAGTCATGTGCTGCCCACATCGGATTTTTCCTTCTGGTTTCGCGTCTATCCCTTATAGATGCACTGAAGACATTTCAGACAGTTATTTTAATAGTTGTTTTCTTTTGATTTGTCACCCATAAAAGTCATATTTTTTCTAGCTTCAGGTAAAAAGAGAGAAGACGGATCAGTGTTTTGGCTATAAGTTCCAAATCGAAGCAAGCAACAAAGAACGAATAATAAATCTTCAAAACAGAACAAGCCATTGACAACTAAGACAATGCAAACGCCTGTTTCATACTCTGAAAAGATGCTGATTAGTGTGGATATTACGGAGCTGCTTGAAAGTAAGACTTAAAAAAGTTTTGTTTGCACATTGTATTAGTGCATCTAATAAGGGTTTTAAAATATGTAGTTATAAGGTGCGTCTGTGTGCTTGAAAATTTGAAAATAGTTGAATGAAACGGCGAATAAATGTTCCACTGATTTGAGCTGTTTGTTTTTCTAAGTTCTATCTTTCCCGCAAATTTCCTGGACAACATAATTTTTTCCGGACTTTTAATCAGCGGGTCAGTTCAACACGCCATTTTATTCTGCATTAGGTGTTGACAAGCATAAATACCTGGAACCCGCCGTATATTGGGTGCCTGTGGAACAGAGGTATCAATTTATTTTAAACATTAAAGTTGATCCCCTTCAAATCATGATATTTTAAAATATTTATCTTCCTTCTATGGGGGGGGGGGGGGGGGCATGGTATCGAAGGAAATATGTCATCCCATTGATTTTGCAACTGTCTACAAATTGCTTTAATTTTCTTATCAATGAATTATTAATCCGATCAAGATATTTCATAAAATACACCTAAATCTAGCTTTTAATAAATTTGTGTCATAGGTATAGTTTGATTATTTTGCTCGGTAAAAAGTCGGTTCCCTTCTAGAAACTGACTTTCTTTAAAAAAAATTTGCACGATACTTTAAAGTCCTTGATAATTATTAAAGTGTACTCACCCCAGTTACTATATACATTTCTGCCAGAAACATTTATGCGGCCTTGCTGTTTTTAATGTTTAAACCAATTTTTAAAATCTATTTTTAGAAAATATATTTATAGGTTCATGCTCTTTAAAGTCTGTCTTTTCTGTTAAAGAATTGGTGAAAGTTCTATATTTTACATTGTCCATTTACCATTAATAACAAAGCCGTTAATTCTGTTCGTTTTGTTCGAAATTGCACACTAATCAACCCTTTAAAAGCATTGATAAAGGAATTCGATTGTGTAGTATAATATTAATGTAAAGTGAAAGAATTGAAGACTGGGAAAAAAATGTTTTCATATTTGAATTAAGTTTTTCAATAAAGTATTTTACAGCAAGACCTTCTTTTCTCCGTGACAAAATATCTATTTCATAAAAAATCTGCATGCTTTTCCTCGCGGAAAGTAACAATATAAAAAATCTGTTTGGCAACACAACTTTCCCTGCAGACTTAAATCCATCTTCTATTTATTTCTTTAATAATTCATGAAATTGAAATTAATTGCACAAATGAACTTATTTGAACATTTAATTCACTTTTTGTTTTCATTTGTTACCGTACATATTTTCAAACGTGGCGTAGGAAAAATAAAAACAAATTAAAATATCTCTATGGTGGTTAGTCCGAGGGTAATGGTGTTGGATCTTCTTTCTATCGTTAAAATTTACGTATAAAACAAACATTTAATTGATTCATTTGAGCATACGTAGTTTATTATTTTATATATTTAAGTTTCTTGCGGACCATTTTCTAAAGAGTTCTTTTTTCTTTAAATCATACCAAAATCTAATCGGCACAAAGATAACCCCAAAGTGGCTTATATACCAAATTTGGTGAATTAGCTTTTTAGCTACATGCGAAATGATCGGCCAAAATCGCAAAAACTGCATGGTCTTTCATCGCCAAAATCCAACCTGCACCAAAGTCGCCCACAAGTGACTTACCTACCAAATTTTATGAAATTTGGTCAAATAGTTTTTGAATTAGATTGGATACATGCATTGCGCAACCCACACAAGTCACGCTAAAAATAGATTTTTTCATTATCTAGAGGATCCTTCGTAAAGATTCTTCGAAAATATAATAAATTACTGTAGAACTGTAATAATTTAAAACATCTGCGTTGAATGTATCGTATTTTAGAGATGTTTAAATAAAATTCCATTTCAGTTGGGAAAGTGTTTCATAATTGCTTTATGCATGATTAATCTTTTTATTTTCCAGATGTAAAATACCATTTGAAAATAAAAAGTATTGGTTACTTTGGTCAACCAAAATATTGTGTATCTGAATCTGTTTAATTTAAATTTTATCTTCAGGCAAAAAACAAACCTCCTAATTCCTATTATATTGTAGACTATCAAATTACATAAATTTTAGAAAATCTTGCTAAATTTGAAATTTTTAATGACTCAATCACAAACCTTAAACAAAAAGTATATTTGCTGATGCCATTGTTTATAACTTTTGAACAATTGCAAACAAACGATTTTTATAACGACTGCAAACAATTATCCAAATACTGAACTAGGGTGGCAATTTATGCAGCATAAACTCCTCATGCGTTTAGGATTAAAACAAGTGAATAAGCTGTGATTTGAATAAGCTGCAGTCTAAAAAAAATATGTAATATATATAAAGTTGCCATGTTCAAAAGTTTTATCTGAAGAATATTAATCGAAAGCATTAAAATGAACCAATTTTAATGATTTAATTATTTCTTAATTTAGCAATATTTTCCCCTCGGTTTTGTAGTTAAAATGCTATTCAATGACATTTTTAATTTAGTGTTGATAAATGCAAATTTCATATAATATAAAAAGTATCAATGTCATTCTCTGCAATTAAACTCTATTTATGCATCATGAAATATAAAATAAGAAAATAAATTTAAGTGTTCAAGGCCCAGGCCGCCCAACTCATCGTAGGACACGAACAGCTAGCTATCTAGGCGACCAGGAAGGAATACCAGCTGAAACCCGCTTTCATAGTCGGCAAACTGGACTGGCAGCGTTTTTACTTTCCTTATATACATAATGTACAAGGAAAGTATTGTGACGGGGTCGAAAATTCGAATTTGAGTTTTCGACGGGAGAGCATGTTTCAAGCATCCCTGATCACGAATCAAATATTTTTGAAGTGATGTCAGTGAGTCTGTGGAGACGATAACTAACGAATGGACAGATTCGAACCAAATTTGGTACAAAAATCACAATCCGTAAACACTGGAAGCCTATTGTTTTTAACGCAATCGAATGGTCAGAACCCCTAAATTTTCGAATGAAATTTTGAAAAAATCGTCAAAAAATGAAAACCACTAATACAGTTACGCAAATGGACATTTCATATGTAATTTTTCATTAGAAAACGATTGACATAAATTTTAGAACGCTAACATGAACCGTTCTCGAGATATTGCGCATTTAAAAAAAAATTATCAAAAAGTTATATAAAATAAAAAAATATTTCCTATTGAGAAACCTGTTCACTTTTCATATGTAATACCATGCGATAAATTGGGTGATATCATTATCGTGGATCTAGCCATTCATGAAAAAATATACTTCGGGTAATACTTTTGTATTTGAACGCCAATAGTAATTTATCTGCTGTAAGAACTTATTTTTTCGTCCATAACTCTTGGCGAGATTTTGGCGGAATGTCGCCAACTTGGCGACATTTTGAAATGTTGCCAAATTAACGAATATCTCGCCAAATGGATAAAAATGACGCTAAATCAATGAAAATGACTACTAATTGTCGAAAATTCAATATCTTGGAAGGAATATTAGCATCTACTATAAGATAAACCTATTTTTTTACTGTAAAAGTAGTACATTCATTACATTATATAAGGAAAGTCATGTGTTGCCCACATCAGATTTTTTGAAAACTTAAATTTTGGTTACGCTTGATGAATATATTTCTTTAAAACAGTCTTGCATTGATAAATAAGTAAGGGAAACAAAGTAAATTGGAAAGTTGATAGAGAAATTTGGAAGAGGACCCAGGAGAAAAAATTTAGAAAAAGGCCAAAATGGAAGACTGTAGATAAAACCAATTTGAAAGGGAAATTTTTAAAATATATACAGAAAAGGAAGAATGTGAGGAAAATTTTAGAAAGAGACTTACAATAATTTGATAACAGACATATAATAAATAAATATAATAAATGCAAGGAGTAAAATTAGAAGTAAAAAGGGGAAAATGAAATTCTATACAAAATACATAGATAACAAATGAATTTAGTGTGTTCAGAAAGTCATGTGATACCCACCCGATATTTTTACTTTCCTTATATACAATAATGTATAAAGAAAGTATTGTGACGGGGTCAAAAATTTGAATTGAGTTTTTGGCGGGAAGAGCACGTTTCAAGCCTCCCTGATCACGAATCCTACATTTGAGGTGATGTGCGAGTCTGTGGAGACTATAACTGACTAATGGATAGATTCAAACGAAATTTGGTATAAAAATTACAATCTGTGACTATTGGAAGCCTATTTTTATACGCAATCGAACTTTCAGAACCCTCCTAAATTTTAGAGTGAAATTTTGAAAAAATCTTACGAAACTTAATAAAATTTTAGTTTTTAAATAATCATTTCTTATGTAATTTTTCATTGCAAAATATTTCCTATTGAGAAACATGTTCACTTTTCATAAGTAATATCATGCGATAAATTTGGTGACATCATTCTTGTGGATCTAGCTCTTTCCATTCATGAAAAAAGATACTTTGAGTAATACTTTTGTATTTGACCGCAAATAGTCATTTATCTGATATAAGAATAAGTTCTCTCTGTCCATAACGCTTGGCAAGATTTTGGCGGAATGTCTCAAACTTGGCGGCTTTTTAAATCTTATCAAAGAAAATCTCGCCAAATGGATAAAAATGACGCTAAATCAATGAAACTGACGACTGATGAAAATTAATATCTCTGAAAATATAAGTATCTACTATAAGAATAACCTATTTTGTTTCTACTGTAAAAGTAGTAAGGAAAGTCATATGCTGCCCACAGATTTTTTAAAATTTTATTCAATTCTGTCTTACAGAAGAGGACATACGAGGTGTTTTCCGTATCATTCAAGAAGCAGACCCATCAGCGATTGACGGTGATACAGAACCCGAGGAGTTTCATATTGATATTACAGCTCTTCAATCAAGCACATTAAGAAAGCTTCAAGCCTTTCTTATTACTCGTTTTGTGGATAAGTTACAGGGTGAGAAAAGTTATTCCACTTAGTTACTATGCCTGAGGGAAATTACCGGGATATTTTTAAAATAAGCTTAAGTGTTGCGGAACTTAAAAAAAAATTATCAAGCATTTAAAAATCTTTTATGGAATATCTATAATTTATCACTGTTTGATATACATGTTTTTATTTTCTCTAATATGCATGCAATGTAGAGAAAGTATTGGAATTGTATTGCAAATGGCGTTCTTGAATGATCTGCTTGTTTTTAGTGTGCGATACATCTATCCACTCTAACTAAAAACTACTGGATCTAATTTTATGAAATTTTGTAAATGAGTTACTCCTTGGTTGCCCTGGTGCTAAGATTCTGGTTCAATTCGGGAAAAAATGTACCTGCTTGTTTCTTTTTAGTGAAATGATTTTCAAAAATAAAATACTACCTGTGGCCAAAAAAATAAGATTAACGCTATAACTCTAGGATTAACCTTAAAGAGATTTTAATTTTTCGTATTTTTATCATGTTACGCTTTTGAAAATATATGCCCAGTTACCAAACGAAAATTGAATTCAAAGTGAATATTCAGAGTAATTTCGAATAATTATCGCTTATTTTGTGCAATTAAAATAAATTTAATAGATTGTGAAAGAAAGAGGAAATTAATTTGAGTCTAGGGAACGTCATGTCCTGCTCGCATCATATTTATAATTTACTGACAAGTATGATATATAAGCAAGCAATTGGATTTAAATTCCATTCTATTTAGATCCGGTAAATTTAAAATTCTGCCTGGGAAATTTAATATTGTGTTTTGGTTGTCAAACAGCCCAACATCATTAAGCTTAATGGATAATAGACTAACATATCATTTAATTGTGCAGACTTGATGAGAATTGGCAGACATGCAAAAAACTTTCTCACTTAATAAAGGGAAATGGCACTTTGTAGCGGGGAATGTAAGCGTTGTACGTCCCAGAAATTTGGTACACAGGTACTCAAAGATCAGGTGCACCTCGGCTTTACTTTTAGTAATTCAAATTAGTTTATTTTATAATCTCTAATTTCCTTAGTGACCGCTTAAAATAAAATGCGGCTCGAATTTCATTCGAAGCACGGCGGCAAGATCATGGACAAGCGTCTCTCATGAAACCGGTTATTCCGAACTGCTGGCTCTTCCGCAGTAGCATTAAAAATTCAGAAATTTAAGATCGCGAATTTTAGTGATGTGAATGTTTAAATATAATATTGTAAAGGTATTGTAAGCATTCCTTGTAAAGAAAATAATCTCGTTTCCACAATAATCGCATCTAAAGTCAGACTTGTGGACAGCTTGTGTCTTTGCTTTCGGGATGGCGTACTTCATGAATTGAGAAGTGGTGCGTTTTTATTTAGGACACTGGCAACGTCAGTAAATTCGTCAGGGTTGACTAATTTAATGTATTAAAAGACCTATCTCTATGGTATTGAAATCTGCCCAGATCCTCGACTACAGAAATTGAAGAGCTAGTTTCATTAACATTGAATACAAATGTCATTTGACTTATTTAATTTATATTTGAAAATCCTTGCCTGTCATTTTGTTTTGAGATTGATAATGCTTGGAATTGAAAGTGTTTATATTAAACCTGTAAACTTTTATGTCTGTCCTCGGTAGCACTGCTACAAAATGTTGCCAAATGTATTTCAATCGTCTGAATTTTCATGATAACCATGGATCTTTACGTAGTGTGACGCCATATACTGAAAGTGAGGCCGTGGTGTGGACGACCTGCACATAATGCAGTAACTGTACTTCTTTCACGACGAAATTATGGTGTAACCATAGAGCTTTGCGTAGAGTATAAAATCGGGGGGGGGGGGGATATATATACTAAAAGTATTCTATTTCTTATTCTATATATTACTTTCCTTATATACATAATGTATAAGGAAAGTATTGTGACGGGGTCGAGAATTCGAGTTTTCGACGGGAGAACACGTTTCAAGCATCCCTGATCACGAATCAAACATTTTTGAAGTGATGTGTGTGAAAGTATGTGTGTGTCAGGGGTTCTCTGTGGAGACGATAACTGACTAACGAATGGACAGATTTGAACCAAATTTGGTACAAAAATCACAATCCGTAAACACTGGAAGTCTATTGTTTTTATACGCAATCGAATGTTCAAAACCCCTCTAAATTTTCGAATGAAATTTTGAAAAAATCGTCAAAAAATCAAAACCACTAATAAAGTTACGCAAATAGACATTTCTTATGCAATTTTTCATTAGAAAACGATTGACATAAATTTTAGAACGCTAACACGAGCCGTTTTGAGATTTTCTAAAAAAATATCAAAGTTATATAAAATAAAAAAAAAATTTCCTATTGAGAAACCTGTTCACTTTTCATATGCAATACCATGCGATAAATTGGGTGACATCATTCTCGTGGATCTAGCTCGTTCCATTCATGAAAAGATACTTTGAGTAATACTTTTCTAATTGAACGCCAATAGTCATTTATCTGCTATAAGAATAACTTACTTCTCCTTCAATAAAACTTGGCGACGAATTTGGCGGAATGTCGCCAACTTGGCGACTTTTTAAATGTTTCCAAATTAACGAAAATCTCGCCAAATGGTTAAAATGACTCTAAATCAATGAAAATGACGACTAATTGACGAAAATTCAGTTTCTTGGAAAAAATATAAGTATCTACAAGAAAACTTTTTTTTTTACTGTAAAAGTAGTAAATTCATGCGTTGCCCACATCAGATTATTTTAGTTACCCTATTATTTCTCTATAAATGTACAAACTTTCATATTTTGTATACAATAGTTTTGCGATGACATACAAAGAAATCGCTAGACGTGCAGATACGAAAGAAGTTCACTTCTGAAGTGCATAAAAAGTAAGAGTGCAAAGTTTGGGATTCCTGGTTAATTAGTTTTGACGCTACAATCCGCAAGGTTTAACCTTTTGCTTACGGGTGGGACAGCGTCATTCCCAAACTAAGAACTTCTCAAAAGACGGGTATTTAACAAACCCTATCCCAAACTGTTCGATCCCACTCTGCAGGCATTGGCGTCCTTAAAACAGCAAATATGATAGCCTGGGAACATTTCTTATATACGATTGTCTGAAAATATTTAATTTGATCAAATGTATATACGTATATCCTGTTAAGCAGATTTTAAGCAACACCTTTCTTTCAGTTCCAGCTGATGGCGTCCCTAGCTCGCAGTGGACGAACAATAAAAGATCGCAGCTTCGTTTGAGTGTGGAGGATCTTGAAGGTAGAATTTTAAGTTCACTATTGTACTTCGTATTAGTGTAAGTAGTAAAAATTTCATCATAGTAACTTGAAGCATTTCTGACCCATACATATCCCATGCATACATATAAATTTTAAGATAATTGTTAGACGAATATTGATGAAACTACTAGAAATAAATTTAATCGGTTTATAATACACCTGTCAAGATAATGATCTTAACAGCTCTACTATATCCACTTACGATTTGACAGCTCTAATAAGTAAATCTGAATAAATAGGCTCGGAAGAAACCATATCCCATCAAAATTTGAGTTACCGGAAATTATATTTGCTTCTATCGAGGTATAAGGAAAATGCATCTCCCAGACTTTATATTGCCCCAAACTTCCAAGCATGGATATTTGAAAATCCGATTTAAAAACTGAGTAAGGTACTGGACAAAATTCTGTACGATATCTTTTGCAGCACGTCGTATTATCTATTTCTTTGTGTGCTGGAATGTACCTCAAGTATATCCGTTTTCCTTTGATTGCTAACTAGTATCATATTTATACTGTAGAACACATTTTTAGAGACCTGTGCTGATTTGAACAAATCAGGCTGTGTGTCTCTTTGTATAAACTATTCAAAGAGCCAGCAAACTGTTTGAATTGCTAGTAATTTCGCCTGATAAAAGCTATTTTTGACCTTTAAACGTGTGGACAATGTTTTTATGTAGATTCCTTTGTCAAAGACTATGCTTAATCTATTTCATTTGTTTCTGATCTGTCAATGAAGATATGATTACTAATATAATTATATATTTGACTTGTATAAGGTGTAATTCAGCTTTTAGCTAGATGGATTTTCAACGTATATCATTTAGCTTCGTAATGTCCAGGTGAATAACTAGCCTGACCATTTGCTGCGATTTTCTGAGGCCGAAGAACTTTTCTAGTTATGCCACTTATGACCTCTTTTAATCTCTAGATTTAAAATGTAGATTTGTAACACAAGTCGTGTTATGCTTTTGACTTAGCCTCCAGTAATAGCTTATTATATATTGCCCTTATATGCTAAGTTTCCCGGTATATTTTAATTTTCCAATATAAAGTGTTTGACTTTGTTCATTCTGTATGTCTGCACGCACGATAACTACCTTAAAAATGACTTCATTAAAATAAAATTTTAGTACGGGGTTGAGACTGTCTGTGGGCCATGTAGGAATGCAAATGAATAATATCGCCCAATTAGTTTTGGATTGAACCCGGGTTGAAGAAATGAAATGCATTAATCCCTAATTTCGCAAACATTTTTCAAGCAAAGTTTAAAATTCATAAATTGTTTGGAAAATATTAAATAATTTGAACAAAATATTCGGTAGTTTTTAAATTAAAATATTTATTCTATTATATGAAGAGATCACGTGACCCACTACAAAATAAAATATGGCGTCCTTTTTTTTCCCCCCTAGAGTAAAAATCGGGATTTTAAAGTTATTTTTAAATTTATATTTAGTGTTGAATCCGTCCTAAAACCGCTTATTTTTTCGTATTTTCTGTGCCAATGCAGTTACAATATTTTTTAAATGATCATCACACTTAGATTATTTCTACAACGAAGTAATGGATACAGAATGTAAACAAGTGATTATAAAATGAGTTGTAAAAGAACTGCTGAATTTTTTTCACTCAAAGTTATTTAGGTCTAGAATATAAGTGATATGAATGAAATGTTCATTGCTTATACATAGAGAGCGATATATATTTGGATGACGTAATTTGAATAAAGTTGTTTATTCGATGAAGTTTTAAATATAATTTACTGTAGTACTATTGTAAATTGAAATATATCTGCGCTAAATGTATATGCACATTTATGATACATTTAAATAAAATTTCATTTCAGTTGGAAAGTTTTTCATAATGCTTTGTGCAAGACTAATCTTCCTTAAGTGCCTTCAAATGATTAAGACACTCTTAATACAAAGTCTCTGTCTTAAGGGGAACAGGTTGAACTTCGTTGTAAAAATTGTGCTTAAAACTGCTTCGAAGACTACGTAGAAATAATTTATTGTATAACCGTAGCTATAGGACAAAAATTGTATTTTTAGATGTTTTCATTAAAACTAAATCCATTTTATGCTAGCATAAAACTATGATTTTATAATTCAATTCATCAAAACTAAATTATATAGTTTAAAAACCTATCCAATAAATGTAACCATCTTTCGTAATAATTAGGATTACTAAATCAAAATTTATCGAAATGGTTAACTTATTGCGTAAGAATAGGAATTTGAAAGATTGAATGTATATGCTTGAAAAGAAAGATTTTGATTGGAAAGCGCAACATTAGCGAGAAAGTTGGGTAAAAAGTAAATGCATTTTAAACCTTATTTTAATTTTCTGAAAAGTCGCAGGATTCGGATCCTTTAACATCTGGTTCATGCTTTTGGGTTTGTATATTTTCTGCCAATGTAAAATGTATTTGACATATTTTTTTAATCTATTTACGATTAATAACAGTGTTGTTAATTATGCTTCCATTATTGCACATTGCCACGTATTCCAAACTAAAGCATTATTAAGGGGACGTTGGACTTTGAATTTTATGTATTGACTTAGAAACGTGAAAATTTGTATAAATATTCCTCTTAACATTACTATATAGAATACCATTAGAATTTTTTAATTTTGTTATTTTATATTTATTTAAATTTCTTTAACGAAAGTTTGAAAATGCTCCTTGCGTGCCATTTGCTCACATTTTTGATTAATTTTACATTATAACACAAAACCACATTATGAACAAATTTGGGTAGTATTTTTAAATCCCTTTTTAGAAAGTTAATTTTAAAAAAATATTTTTCTGCATTAAAACTTAATTTTCATCATTTAATTGGGTTCTTATTCACTTTTAATTACCTTAATAAAGTCAAATTATAAAATGCATACCCAGTTTCATTAAAAAGTATGCGAAATGTAGTCTTGCCAAATTTCATGCATCTCGGACAAAAATTAAGCCACATGGATTAAAATAAATCATATTAAAATAAAGTAGTCCAGGTTTCCACATATATTCCAACATTTATTATAACCCAAATGCTGCTTTATAAAGCTAAACTGTTTCTGAAAGTATCATTTTCTGATCTGAAGATATTTTGAGAGGAGGGAAGATGATTTTTGATTTAACTGTCTTTTTTACAGGACCAGAACTACTTAGAGCAATTCAGATCGTGAGGTATTTAGAGCCAACTCAATGCAATAACGATGAAGATACAATTGAATTTGGAATTCTTCAGCCATCTACACTGGACAAACTTGAAGCATATATGGCTTACCTTGCAAACAAGCCACACAGTAAGAGAAGTCATAAATAATTTTCTTTCGTGTCTGAACTTGAGTTCTGTTGATGCTAATACATTAGAGTGGTATTGGCAGGGAGTTTAAAAAATGTGCTTAAAGGGTCGAGGAATTTTATCTACCATTTTTCAAACATTTCATAAGTTACCTTTAATTTATTGTGCTGTTTGACACATGGTGTTTTATTCGTTTCGGGGCAAGAGGGATACGAGATATTTTGCCATAATTTCCTTTCTGTTTTATCCTGAAGACTTCAAATATGTATCCCCGAGAAACTCCTAATAATCCTCTTTGGGTGACAAACGCAGTTGAGTCTTCTGCAGTATACGTAAAATCTTGTAGAACAATCTTCCTTCACTAAATCGATTGGCGAGGCCGAAGGACTGAATGATAGTCGGATTACGTTGTTTACCTGCATGTCTTTTTAACATCTACTTCATTTTTAGCGAGTAGAAGTGTGGAGTTTATTGAATGGGAAATTGCTTACATGGTGTCTATTACAAGTTGAGTTAGTATGGTCCCATTTCTTTTGAAACAATCTAGATTACACTAAATTCAGAGATGAATTTACTGCTTCCTGTTCTGTCTGACTTAGTTCATGGGTATTGTTTAATAGGTTGTTGAAGCATTTGCAGCTCTTTCTGCTTGCTCTAGAATAGCCACTAATTACTTTGGCCAACACAGATCATGAAGTTAACTGCTCCATTTTATGGATTACAATTGTCTATCTCAGATTACGACTGGGTCAGGGTTAATAGTATTCTGAAACTACCACGGACAGCTGCCGCCACAGAAATTTGGTTTTGAAAAAATCTTTAGCAGTTGAAAAATCTTTTCCAGTCATTCCAAAAGTTCTTGGGATTTCCCATTCCTTTCAATTCAGTGCGTACTCTGGATACTAGGAATTCGAATTTCTGAATAACTAACACTTTATTGAAATCACCAGTAAGCATAAACGGGAGCAATATAGCCAACAAGCCTCTAGCTATCTTGAAAGGTTACAAAAAAACTATCGGGTACGATAAATCGGCGATAAAATGATCATCTAATTCACAACGCAGATTCTGTTCTCAAAACACTGACGTGTCTCAATTCAATTTCCATCGTATAACGTCCACTCGGTCCAACTCGGCGATATCTCTCTTATATACTTTCCACGGAAATCTCTAGAAGGTTGATTTATCAGATTTTTTAATATAAGGTTGGGCAGTCAAACTACGAATCAAAAAGTTGAAATCATGAAGGTTAGACATAGTCCTTCTTGATGAAACTATACAGAATAAACTTTCATGGGCGTTTCCAAAACACAAAGTTTGAACATTATTAGACTCGAAATTTGTTAATTTTGAAGTGGCAATATCCAGACGTAAGCAAATTGCGCAGAGATTTTAGATTGTGCTGTGCACACAGAACTCTGACGCAAGATATTTAATGACGTCGGTGGGGGTAAAATTGCAATTAACACGTTTAGTCCCCCTTGAGAGCGCGAGTACAAAATGCGCGCGTTTGTAACCCTCATTACACGGACCTCATATTCAGAGCCAGGTAAGATACCTGGGACATAATCATCCGAAGTTTTTAAGATGAGAAAACTAGTTTACAAAAGATGCCATGTTGAAGATATTTTGCTAAATTTGTCGTCAAGCTCAACTGACACGAAACTTCAAATAATGGTTGCCGGTAAATGTGTTTTTATCATCGGATATAGGCAACGTGCCTTGGATCATTTTGTACATTCTTAATGATATGAAAGGATATCATCCCGCGCACCCCCCCCCTACCAACTTATAGTTTTACACAGAAATTTATGCAATTCATTCCTGGAATCTCCCATTATTTTTAAAACGTTACAACATAGTTGAAATGCGTTTGACTTTGGTCATCTCATCCGTCCGTTCGCACGTTAACTGTCGTAAAATGACTTTATCAAAATGAAATTTTGGTATGTTGAGACGGTCTGAGACATATGGGAATCTAAATGGATAATATCATCCAATTAGTTTTGGATTGAATCTGGGTTGAAAAAAAAATACATTGAACCCTATTAAACCCAATTTTTCAAACATTTTTTAAGCGAAGTTAAAATTCATAAATTGCTTCGAAAATTTTAGGAAATATTCAAATTATTCATTCAAATTATCATACTATATATATGGCAAAATATGTTCGGTAGTTTTTAAATAAAAACTAAAATAATTGCACCCATATTATATGAAGGGATCACGTGATCCACTTCAAAATGATATATGGCATAGATCTTTTTACAAAGTGTTAAAATCGTGATTTTTAAAGATCTTTTTAATTTATATTTAGTGATTTATCCATCCTAAAACCGCTTTATTTTTGAGTAATTTCTGTGCATCTATATACTGCGCCAACGCAATTGCAATATTTTTTAGTTTAAATGATCATAAAACTTTGATAATTTCTACAGCAAACCCTATTTTTCACGTATGGAGAATATAAACGCATAAAGCTGCAAAATGAGTTGTATAAGAATTGCTGTATTTCTTTAAAGCAAAATTATTTAGCTCTGGAATCTGCACTATAGCTGATAAATGACATTCTTTGATTTTACATAGAGAAGCTGACGATTTTGTAGTATTGACGTTTCGATGAAGTTTTAAGCATGGAGTTGGAAAGTAATTTTACCTCCGGTTTTTAAGTTTTTAAATAAAATAAATTATTGTAGTACTGTGATTTTAAAAATATCGCCGCTGAATGAAAGGAACTGGAAAAATTTATGAATAAAATATTCACTACTTTTATACAGAGCCAGGCAATTTATATTTCCATGACTTAATCGAAAATAAAAGAACTTTATTCAAATAAAGTTTTCAAATATAATAAATTATTGTAGTATTGTGATAATTTCAAGTGTCTCAGCTGAATGCAACTCATTTTAGAGATGTTTAACTAATATTGCATTTTAGTTGGGAAGTGTTTCATAATCAATGCTTTATGCATGATTCATCTTTCTTGTAGAAAAAACAAAGTTAAAATACAACGTTTTTGTTTTCCAGGTTCTGACGAATCCCCGGAAGAATCCTCTTAGGTGAATTTCAATTACCTTTAATTCCAGTGCAGCTGAACATCGTTAACTTAAACGATTTATTTTTTTATCGGTGTTCATGTCATCAAACGCATTGTTTATATCATTGCTCATGTCATATATATTTATTGTATGTGATTCATCCAGTCAATGCTTTAATAAAAAATAAAATAAATACTGTACGTACATTTTTAAATCCATTGCATCTCATTGATATGCGGAAAAAATGTACATAAATTTAATTCGTAAATTTAGTTATAGTATTACATTCAAAATATGTTTAGCAATTTCAAATTTTCTGATTGACACGTCAAAAATGTTCCTTATTTCAACATTTCGTAGATTTCTCCATTTAACAATAGGAAAATTTTAGGTCTGTTATTGGAATATACTTAATTTTACGAGATATTAAAATTTGGCAAATTTCAATGTTCGTCAATTTTGCGATATTTTTGTTAATTGCGCCATATTTTTCAAAAAGTTGCCAAACATAGCCAACAAACAGACTTAAAGAAGGGATTTTCTTATAGAATTATATATACACTACAGCTTAAAGCATTAAATTAACAGAAAACTGATGGAATACCAATTTTAACATGATATTTAATACATGAAATTGGAGTTCGATTTACCTCCATGATATAATCTCATGCGACGAACGTTGCCACTAGAACAAAATAACATTTAAAAATATTGAAATGCAATTGGTTGTTCAGGATTTATAAAGAAATGGTCTAAACTTTGTGCTTTTCGTAAACTGTTATAAGAATCATGGCTTCGTGACCAGAATTGTTTATAAACATTAATATTAAATAAGCTTTATCCATGGAGTTAAATTGAAGGAGTTTAATACTCCATATTAAGAAAACTTCAATATCATTTGAGACACAAATTCAGGTGGTATCTGGATAAGGTTAGGGGGCCCCTGCATTGCATGTATTTCTATGTTGGAAGATCTAAAATATTTATTTAAACTGTCAATTTTGCATGAATAAATTATTGGTGCAATGCAAATAAGAACTGGAATAATATTGATAGGCACTCAAAATTATACGATCTAATTGATTTTTATCTCAATTCTGTACGCTATCTAAAATTGTGAAAAAACTCATTAATTATGCTTATAATTAGGAACCCTAATTTAAAATCAAATATATGTACTAAGTACTATCTATGACTTGAAATGAAAAGGTACTTCACTAAATGGCACCTAGATATAGTAGTCGAAGCGTTATGGCATTGTCAATCATCTCATCCACAGTTTTGTCTAACTCCATAGATTTACCACATGTCACGGGATCTACTTTTTTTAATTTAATTGCAAAATATGTTGCGTTTGAAAGCATTAAATGGCAATAATTACTGCGTGAAAATTTAAAATATCATTTTCCCTCCATAGACTTTTCATGGAAACCTTCTAAATGTTGCAATGAAATTCTGTAGCAGATCTTTACAAAAAATTTTTGTAATCTAGTTTCCTCATCTAATTACAATTTTTTAAATCTTTCGTTTTCCATACGTAATTCACTTTTTGTAACCGAACTAAATTTCCGAAAATCTTGTCTCGTTCTTGACATGATGGGTTGTTTCCCAAGAGTTTCGTGTGTAAGTCGGAGAATCTAATTTTTTAAGGCGTACTTTATTCTCTACTGCTTTTTAACCTTATAGGCGTGTCTCGCCATTTCATAAGACAACACTGCCAAATTTTTAGAGCTCTTTCTTTTCTCAAAGTTGAGAAGCAAAATGGAGTTGAACCATTGGTTAAATCCTCCAAAGACTTCTTTTCCCTTAAGGGGGGGGATTTTACTTCCTGCTTTTGGAATCTAACAACTCTGCTGAATTGTCCAATTTGCATTCGTTATACAAACTATTTTATGCAAACGTTGCCAATAACGTTCATCGCGATATTGGGATTTGGGTATTTGTTGTAGTCCATAAGACTGTAAATTCCGTACAATTGATTTTAAAGATTTTGAAAGCATTTTTTCTTTCTCTTCCATATAGTTTGCAGTTCATCGTTACGTGTTCTATATCATTGATTTTTTGCGTCTTGTACATTCCTCGCTTATACTTTTTGGTCCCATTTACTTAGGATTTTTCTTGTTAAGATCGAACATTAAGGGAACTTCTTTTGGATGTGCATTTTGGAAATTCAGATCTTTTGTCTTGATTTCTATGGTGGAATTTTCCCACGGGGGGGGGGGGGGGTGTCGACATCTGTCAAATTCTTATTTGGAATTAGGTTTTCCTTTATTAGATCTTTGGCTACTAAAAATCTGGAAACACCAAAGTGTTTTTCTTGTCTTTTAAGCTTTCAATATTCCTGTTTATATACCCTTTCCTTTCCATTTCATTTTTTCATATTTTCAATTCTGTGGGTTTTACGGATGTCATGAGAGCAAAATTCAACATGCCCGATTATAACATCAATAATCGACCATTTCGATAATCCTGTGGCAATTCTGATTGCGAGATTTTCTAACTTGTCATATTTTAGTCTGAATTTTGGTTCTCCAAACCTGATCTCCGCTGCGTAGTCGATTTGTGAGTTTGACTTGTTTTATAATTTTTATTAATATCTCTGTTTAGACCCAGTATTTCCTAGTTAACCATTTCATATAGTTTCTATCGACTTTATTACCTTCTTCCTTATTCCAATTCTTATTCATGGTTAGACCTAAAATAGAGATGTTTATTTCCCATTTTATTTCTTTGTTTTTCGTAGTAATTTGACGGGTTAATTCTTTTCGGAGAGATTTATGATTTTCGTTTTACAGGTTGATAATTCAATGTTTTCTTTGGTCCACTTTGTCATAATTTCTAAGTTCTGGATTAGCCCTGCAAGTTTCTTCCTCATCTTTATCGCTGATTAATACTGTAATATCCGCATGTATATAAATTTCCTTTTCTTTTATACTTTCTTTCGGATCATTCGTGTAAATATTAAATAGAAAGGGGAGATTATGCATCCCTGTGGAACTTCTAGGTTGCTATCAGCCAAATTGGTACGATAATCCTTCCATTTAATTTGAATTTTCCTATTGATTAAAAAGTTTTGAATCTACTTGCATAAGTACATAGGGCACTTGAGGTCAAGGAGCTTCTTTATAAGAATTCGTCAGTCTACGTTGTCATAAGCTATGGCCACCACATATTTCTATTCATGTCTGTTTTCTAATTGAAAGACATGTCATCTAGACATTGTACAGCATCAATCCCTCTACGAAAACCATATATACTTCCATTGAGCACTTTATTTTTGATAGCTCACTATTGGAGCCGATCTAAAATTACTCTGCAATTTTTGCGATCAAATAGGTTACCGCAATAGGACAAGTTTTCGATCAGGCGTTTGTTTTTGCCTGGTTTATTAACAGGGTATACCGTTGTAATTTTCCAATCTTTCGGTATTTCAATTTTTGGATGGATTTAGAAATGATATTGTAAACAATTGATTGAAATTTCTTCGGGAGGTTAGGAATTTCGTTTTTACAGATTTGGTCCGGTTCCGGCGTTTTGTCTTTTGTCTCGCAAGGTCGATTTCCTCTTTATATTTGGCTTCTGTATTGAGTGCCTGATATTCTATGTTTCTATTATCTCTATACTTTTTAAGAATGCTTCTGCTTGTTCTTTTTTCCCAATTATTTCGGTTCCTTCCGCATTTATGGTATTATTTTTACTTCTGTCCTATTCTGCCAGGTTTCAAGGTTATAAAAATGTTAGTCTTTTGGAGACTTCATTTTTTCTAATTTCTTGTACCAATAATTTCTTTATTTTCCAGTACTTGGCATTTTGTTTCTTATATTCTATCCAAGTTCCATCGTTTGTTTCTCTATTCGCTATTTTGTTGGCCCTTTTCGTCATAGCTCTGTTTTGCACATTGTGTACCACCAAGTGGCAGTTTGTGTAAAATTTATTTTCATTATGTTCGTGCTTCTCTATCGCGTCTTTAATTCTATTTTTCAATTTATTTCTTCAATAGTTTGGTTATTTTCGTTGATGCTGGCTTTTTCTATGTTTTTGTAGTTTTCAAATTAGTAAATTTCTTGTTTGTTACCTCCCCCCCCCCTTCCCATGTTATCGAGTATATCCGTGATGGTCGGTTAGTGATCACTTCCGTTGCTGTCCTCCAATATATCCCATTCACTTAGGCGAAGAATATCAGTCGATATTATCGTGACACTTGATTTGATTTTGTTATTTTTTGCATATGTAGGCTTATCTTTGTTCAAAATATGGCGGTTTTTATCCATTACCCATTCAAGAAGTTTTTTTAATTCCTGCTTAGTTTTGGTTCTTATTACCCAATCCTTTGATTTTGGCGTTTAAGGGCGAGTGTCGGTAAATTTTCTGCCCTATCCGCGCTTTTATTCCGCGAATTTTTCGCAGAAATTCTGCTCAAACAGTTGCGAAATATTTTCTGAAAGATAAAATGTAATGTTTGGATTATATTAAAACTAAATTTAATACCCAATAAAACATAGAATATATTTTATTTTAATCCAAAATATTTTTGGTGCTGCCATCTGTTGTCGTAATTTAATTTATACCGATTATTTTTAAATGAACATTTTTAAATATCTATTCCTTCTAATACAGTATTAAATACAACAACAGATCATGTATAATAATGCCACATTCACGGAAAGGTAATTTCTCATTCTATCAATTTGATAAGGGGATCTAAATGTACATCACAGAGGACTGCAGCTTTGTCTTCAAGTTTAATTACGTTTCCGTGATTGTGGCATTATTCTACATGTGTTGTATTAATAGCATATTTGAAGGAATAGATTTAAAAATATTCATTAAAAAATAAAAATAGTCTGTATGAATTAAAATTATGACAACAGATGGCAGCACCAAAAATATTTTGAATTAAAATAGAATATATTTTATTGGATATTATATTTAGTTTTAATATAATCTAAGCATTGCATTTCATCTTTCAGAAAATATTTCGTAACTGTTTGAGCACAATTTCGGCGAAAAATGTGTGCCGCGAAAATTAAAGCGCGGATAGGGCATACGATTTACTGACGCTCACCCTTAAGTCACCACATAAGATAGTTGTTTCTACATTGAGTCGATTGTGTTTATTTCTTCTGTTAGTTGTCCCGGTCTTTTGTAAACGTTTATAAGTTTTATGTTTTTTTCAAAGGTTAGATTCTTTTTGTTGTATTTCCATATTTGGAAGATTATTTTGGGTAGTTATATCCTTGCAAGTAATATATTTTTTAGTAGCTATTAAAAGTTCGCCATCTTTCTCCATCCTATTTTTACTTTCCTTATATGCATAATGTATAAGGAAAGTATTGTGACGGGGTCGAAAATTCGAATTTGAGTTTTCGACGGGAGAGCACGTTTCAAGCATCCCTGATCACGAATCAAACGTTCTTGAAGTGATGTGTGTGTGTGTGTCGGTGAATCTGTGGAGACTATAACTGACGAACGAGTGGACCGATTCGAACGAAATTTGGTAAAAAAATCACAATCCATAAACACTGGAAGCTTATTGTTTTTATACGCAATCGAATGTTCAGAACCCCCTAAATTTTCGAATGAAATTTTGAAAAAATCGTCAAAAAATAAAACAGCTAATAAAGTTACGCAAAGAGACATTTCTTATGTAATTTTTCATTAGAAAACGATTGGCATAAATTTTAGAACGCTAACATGAACCGTTCTCCAGATATTGCACATTTTTCAAAAATTATAAAGTTATAAAAAATAAAAATATATCCTATTGAGAAACATGTTCACTTTTCATATGTAATACCATGCGATAAATTTGACATCCTCGTGGATCTAGCTCGTTCCATTCATGAAAAAAGATAGTTTGAGTAATACTTTTGTATTTGAACGCCAATAGTCATTTATCTGCTGTAAGAATAATTTATTTCTCCGTCCATAACGCTTGGCGAGGTTTTGGCGGACGAATTTGGCGGAATGTCGCCAACTTGGCGACATTTTTAATTGTTGCCAAATTAACAAAAATCTCGCCAAATGGATAAAAATGACGCTAAATCAATGAAAATGACGACTAATTGAAGAAAATTCAATATCATGGAAAGAATATAAGTATATACTATAAAAATAACGTTTATTTTAGCTGTAAAAGTAGTAAATTCATTGCATTATATAAGGAAAGTCATGTGTTGCCCACATCAGATTTTTTAGGGTGATATCATAGTTTGGGATATTGCAATTTTTTATTTGATCCAGGTTTTTTGCAAAGTGATGTCCGGTTGGACGTCATCAATTAGTTTGAAAAGGCTTAGATGATCCGCCATGAAACCCCCTGATGTTCCATTGTAGAATCCTCATCACAGATATGTGGGTTGGAGGTAGGATCAAATACTGAAACAGTCTAATCAGTCAAGGGAATTTATACTTTTATACCATCCTTATTAAAAGGAACTTCAAAGGGGTTAGCGCATGTTTTGTTTGAGTTTGATTCTTCTGTAGTTTATTTAATTTAGAGTCTTGTTTTAGTTTTTATTTTCTTGTAAATATATGGGGCATATTTAGTTTACGGCATCGTGTTCTTCCCCGCATCTCCGGCATTTATTTGTATCTTCTTGACATTCATCTCTATGCGTCTCTCCACATTTGCTGCAGTGTTGCTTTGCTCGGCAATTTATTGCAAAATATCAGATTTTCAAGCACTTTTTACATATTTTGGGATTTTACTAGTATATTATTGGTCTAAATCTACTAAATAGAATATCTAAGCGTTTCCTTATTGTTTAGCCGTACTCTTTTATCAGCACCACAGGTAGTTTAATTTTGCCCTTCTCTTTTGTGAATCTGATTATTTGGCACCAGGGGATGTTTTTATAGGCAAGTTCTTCCCCAATTTCTTGGACAGAGTACTGTATTGCCACTCCTTTTAGGATGTACTTGCTGATAGATCCCTGTTCCGCTATGCGAGTTGTACAGTTTAGACCAGCAAAATTTTTTATTTCTGCGATTTTTATTGCATCTTCTAGTTTGTTTACTTTAATGTATAAATCGCCTATTCTGGATTTATTAGCCTCATATTTTTCTAAATTTAAATCCTTTAGGATATTTCTAATTCCAATCGTTTTTACACGGTTTATATTTTTTATCAGTCCCCTCTTACTATTATCGTTATTTGATCAGTTCCATTAACATAAGCTAATTCAATTTTTTTCCCTTTCGTCGAGAGGTTTAGTAATACTATCCTCGTTAATGATAAAGTTTTTGTTTATTATCATAGATGCCGCTGTAATAACTTATTTATCTGCTGTAATAACTTATTTCTCCGTCCATAACGCTTGGCGAGATTTTGGAGACGAATTTGATGGAATGTTGCCAACTTGGCGACATTTTTAAATGTTTCTAAATTAATGAAAAACTCGCCAAATGGATAGAAATGACTAAATCAATGAAAATGACGACTCATTGACGCAAATTCAATATCTTGGAAAGAATATAAATATCTACTATAAAAATATATTTTATTATTGTAAAAGTAATAAATTCATTGCATTATATAAGGAAAGTCATGTGCTGGCCACATCAGATTTTTATACTCATAATTGGAGAATCATTTTTCTTAACCAGTATTTCTCTATAATTGTAGGATAGAGTACAAAATATATGGAGATAAAAATTAATTGAAAGGTAAAATAATGTAGGAATATTCTTTGTTTGTTCTATTTTGCATTGCGCTAATAATTTATTTTTACAAAATTGAGTTTAAATAAATATTTTAGAACTTTTACCATAAATATGCATACAATACAGAGCATCTTATCTTATCCCAGCGCCACCTGAATGATTGTTTCAAACGATATTTGCATTTTCTTAATATGAAGTTTTAACTCCTTACTTTTACCTCTGGTTTGTATAGATTGCATTTTTTAAAGCGTCAATATGAAAATAAAGCAAGTATCTCTAACTTCATGATTTAGATATTTATATCCTGAATTTTTAAATTGGGGTGACCTCTCAATATTAACTTCCTATTCAGCCGAATAATGCAGATAAACGGATAGTTTTATCTCTAAATCCGTGCATGAGTTGAAGATAGATTTCTTTTCATTTCTTCAGGCATTAATGTCTCATGACCATTATGCTTCGGAAGTCCCAAAACAGGCAAAGTCCAATTTCAGTAAACAAATTTTAAATAGGGCCAAGTACAGATAGGACTTTTGAGATTACATGTCACAGCTATACAGGGTGTCCCAAAAAGATTGAAACTCTCTTTAATTATTTACCTGTTGAAGATAAGAGGACAATGTAAATGGCAAACATGATGAAAGTAAGGTAGGATATAAAACTACGTTAATTAAACAGTCCTCCCATCAATTTTCGAAAAGTTGCACTTTTAAATTTTTATACGACCCCCCCCCCCCCCCCCCCCTTAGACAAATTGAGTCAATCAGAAAATTTTTATTTTCAATGCAACAAGATCATTAAACAAGAAAGATCTATCATACATAAAGCATTGATTATGAAACACTTACAAACTGCAATGCAATTTTATACAAACATCTCTAAAATGCGATACATTCCTCGGTAATATTTTTAAAATTATCACAATACTACATTAATTTATTATATTTGAAAACTTCATCGAAAAAAATGAACTTCACTCAAATGACGGCATTGAAATATAAATTACCTGGTTTAAACATCTCTAAAATGCGATACATTACTCGGTAATATTTTTAAAATTATCATAACACTACAAAACAAATAAACTTTATTTAAATGACGTCATCGAAATTTAAATCTCCTCTATATAAAAGCAGCATTTCAGTCATAACATTTTTCTAATTGTTTCATTCATCACAATACTATAATAATTTATTTTATTTGAAAATTGTTATCTACCATATTTATTTTAAAATGTGCAACCTTTCTCATACATAAAATAATTAAACTCTTGGAAAGATATTTATTATATAATATCTCTTTTTTTTCTTTCTGGAGGATATAACGAGAATCGGAATTTAATTGAATGTTTTTCTCCCTATATTATATAATTTTTATTTAAAAAACTATCTAACATATTTTACTGAAATTTTTTTTATATATTTTATGGTATAATTTGAATATTTCCTAAAACTTTCGAAGCAATTTGTGAATTTTAAATTCGCTTAAAAAATGTTTAAAACATTAGGTCCCATAGGTTTCGATGAATTTAATTTTTTCAACCCGGGTTCAATAAAAAACTAATTGGATGAGATTATTCATTTATATTCCCGTAGGTCTCACAGACCGTCTGAAAAACATACTAAAATTTCATTTTGTCAAAACCGTTTTTACGGTAGTTATCGTGCTGACAGACAGACAGATAGACGGAATGAACAAAGTCATAAACACTTTAAATTATGTTGTAAAGTGTTAAAAAACTGGATATCTGTATCTTTAAAATTGAGCGAGTTATATTTAATTGAACATTGTGATTGAGGATCAAATTAGAAATGTAAATTTGTGATGTATCACAAGCAAGAAAGATCAATCATGCATAAAGAATTGATTATGAAACACTTTCCAACTTCAATGCAATTTTATATAAACATCTTTAAAATGCAATACATACCTCGGTAATATTTTTAAAATTATCACAATACTACATTAATTTATTATATTTGAAAACTTCATCGAAGAAATGAACTTCATTCAGAAGACGGGATTGAAATTTAAATTGCCTGGTTTAAACATCTCTAAAATGCGATACATTCCTCGGTAATATTTTAAAAATTATCATAATACAATAATTTATTATATTTGAAAACTTCATCGAAAACAAATGAACTTCATTCAAATGACGTCATCGAAACATAAATCGCCTCTATAAAAGCAGCATTTTATTCGTAAACAATTTTCCAATCGTTTCATTCGTCACAATAGTATAATTTATTCTATTAACAATTTGAAAAATTATTATCAACCATATATATTTTAAAATGTGAAATCTGTCTTGCATACAAAATACTCAAACTCTTCTTGGAAAGATATTTATTATATAATATAGAGGATATATCAAGAGTCAGAATTTAATTGAATTTGTTTTTCTCACTATATTAAATATTTTTTATTTAAAAAACTATACAACATAGTTTACTGAAATTTTTTTTATATATTTTATGGGATAATTTTAATATTTCCTAAAATTTTCCAAGCAATTTGTTAATTTTAAATTCGCTTAAAAATGTTTGAAAAATTAGGTCCCATAGGGATCTAAATATTTCATTTTTTCAACCCGGGTTCAATCCAAAACTAATTGGGTGATATTATTAATTTATATTCCCATAGGTCCCACAGACCGTCTGAACAAGATACTAAATTTCATTTTGATTAAGTCATTTTTTCGGCAAATATCGTGCTAACGGGCAGACACACTGAACAAAGTCATAAACACTTTTCAACTATGTTGCAAAGTTTTAAAAAGATAAAACTGGGTGATAATACATAGGATACCCAACCGCGTAGTGAGTACCACTGCTTTATAAGATCTTTGTCTGTGTAATGCTTTATTTAGATGCATTTGTGATAAAAAAAAAATGTTGACACGTATTAATGTATTTTCGATCTAAACAATTTCCATCGTCAATCTGTTCATAATCCCTATTTTCACTGATGAAACAGCCTTTCACATGGTACGGAAAAGTGGCATAAGTCAAATTTTTTCCTTTATCATAATTCAGTTGATTTTAAAGATAGATATGCGGAGTGTTTTAATGATCTTGTTGCATTAATAATAAAAAAATTCTGATTGCCAATTTGTCTAAGGAGGTCGTGTAAAAATTAAAAAAATGTAACTTTTTAAAAATGAATGGGAGGACTATTCCATTAACGTAGTCTTATTTCCTACCTTACTTTCAACATTTTTGCAATTTACATTGCCCACTTATCTCCAACAGGTAAAGAATGAAAGAGCGTTTCAAGCTTTTTGGGACACCCTGCATATATAGTTTTAACAAGTAAATATAAAACTGCGAATACGGCACAATTTCAAATAATTATCAATGTTATTTCGTGTATTTCAAACTCAATTTAATGGATTGGTAAAGCGTAAGTAAATTTGAGTCTGTAGATAAAATCATGTGCTGTCCATGTCAGATTTTTAAAATGGTGTTTAACATGCATATAAAGTATCGTCCAGCAGATTGTTACTTGCCTTAAATACATAATGTATAAGGAAAGTATTGTGACTGGGTCGAAAACTCGAATTCGAGTTTTCGACGGGAGAGCACGTTTCAAGCATCCCTGATCACGAATCAAACATTTTTAAAGTGATGTCTATCTACCGGTGTGTGTATATGGAGACGATAACTGACGAACGAATGGACCGATTCGAACGAAATTGGTACAAAAATCACAATCCGTAAACATTGGAAGGCTATTGTTTTTATACGCATTCGAATGTTCAGAACCCCCCCTAAATTTTCGAATGAAATTTTGAAAAAATCGTCAAAAGATCGAAACCTCAAATAAAGTTACGCAAATAGACATTTCTTATGTAATTTTTTATTAGAAAACGATTGACATATATTTTAGAACGCTAGCATGAACCGTTCTCGAGATATTGCACATTTTTGAAAAAAAAAGTATCAAAAACTCTACAAAATGAAAAAAAAATATATTTCCTATTGAGAAACATGTTCACTTTTCATATGTAATACCATACGATAAATTGGGTGACATCATTCTCGTGGATCTAGCTCGTTCCATTCATGAAAAAAGATACTTTGAGTAATACTTTTGTATTTGATCGCCAATAGTCATTTATCTGCTGTATGAATAACTTATTTCTCCGTCCGTAACGCTTGGCGAGATTTTGACGACGATTTTGACGGAATGTCGCCAACTTGGCGACTTTTTGAAATGTTGCCAAAAGAATGAAAGTCTCGCCAAATTTGATAAAATGACGCTAAATCAATGAATATGACGACTAATTGTCGAAAATGTAATGTCTTGGAAAGAATATAAGTATCTACTATAAGAAAAACCTATTTTTTTTTACTGTAAAAGTAGTATATTCATTACATTATATAAGGAAAGTCATGTGTTGCCCACATCAGATTGTTTTGACTAATATTTAGAGTCAAATCTAAAACGAAAGAAAGATTCCAGACGGCTGAAATACAAATTGTCAGCCCCGAAAACTATCCAGAATAATTAACCACAGATATTTTGAGAAGCCAGAAACAATGAGACTTTGAAATGTATAACTGCAATTTAACGCAATATCTATGTCTCTAAGATATTTTACCCTTTCATGTTCAGTCCCATTTGAGTAATAGTAAAAAAAGTGATCAGATTTATTAGTGATGGTTATAACTGTAGATGTAAAAGGAGTTAAAATTTCATATTAAGAAAACGCCAATATCGATTGAAACAATAATTCAGGTGGGGCTGTGATAAGTTATGTAGCTCTATCTAGGGTGAAAGTTCTAAGATATTTATTTAAACTGTCAATTTTGTAGAAATAAATTATTACCTCAAGGTGAAGAAGAGCTAAAATTATAAAGAAAATGCCTACGTATGCAAAATTATTTTACTTTTCAATTTACCTTTGTCTCCCTATCTTCTGTACTCTATCCGACAACTATGAAAAAAATACTGGTTAATTATAGTCATAATTAGGGAACCCTTAATTTAAAAGTAATCAAAAATACCGTATATACAAAATACATTCCATTTCTGTTGTATTCACTAACAATAGCAGCTACTTTACTAATAGTAGCGGCAACTAGATATAATTCTCAAAGCATTATGGCATTTTCACGGATTTCATCCATAGGAGTTTTATCTCCTCTGTAATCCCATGGTTAAAATCTTACACTTCGCAAGATTCAACTCAATTTTATAAATTATGCACCAGATATTGAGATCTAAAGTTAATTTTCATCCGCAGATGAATCAAACGTTCTAAACATTTTAAGTCATCGGCGAAAAGTAATGACAGTAAACTAAAAAAATCCGATGTGGGCAGCACATGACTTTCCTTATATAATGCAATGAATTTGCTACTTTAATAGCAAAAACAATAGTTTATTCTTATAGTAGATATATTCATTCCAAGATATTGAATTTTCGTCAATAGTCGTCATTTTCATTAATTTAGCCTCATTTATATCCATTTGGCGAGTTTTTCGTTAATTTAGCAACATTTAAAGAAGTCGCCCAGTTGGCGACATTTCACAAAATTCGTGGACAAAATCTCCGCAAGCGTTATGGATGGAGAAATCAGTTATTCTTACAGCAGATAAATGAATATTTTCGTTTGAATACAAAAGTATTACTCAAAGTATCTTTTTTCATGAATGGAACGAGCTAGATCCACGAAAATGATGTCACCAAATTTATCGCACGATATTACATATGAAAAGTGAACATGTTTCTCAGTAGGTGATACTTTTTTTTTATTTTACATGATTTTTTTATATTTTTTTTAAATGTGCGATATCTCAAGAACGGTTCCTGCTAGCTTTCTAAAATTTATGTCAATCGTTTTCTAATGAAAAATTACATAAGAAAAGTTCATTTGCGTAACTTTATTAAAGGTTTTGCTTTTTAATGTTTTTTCAAAATTTTACTCGAAAATTTAGGGGAGTTCTGAACATTCGATTACGTATAAAGACAATATAGGCTTCCAGTATTCACAGATTGTGATTTTTGTACCAAATTTCGTTCGAATCGGTCCATTCAGTAGTCAGTTATCGTCTCTACAGGCTCACTAAAACATACACATACATACTTTCACACAAACACACACAGACATCACCTCAAAAATGTTTGATTCGTGATCGGGGATGCTTGAAACGTTCTCTCCCGTCGATAACTCGAATTCGAATTTTCGATCCCATCACAATACTTTTCTTATACATTATGTATATAAGGAAAGTAATAATCAACAAGAAAGATCAATCATGCTTAAAGCATTGATTATGAAACACTTTCTAACTTCAATGCAATTTTATTTAAACATGTCTAAAATGCAATACATTCTTCGGTAATATTTTAATACCTATCACAATACAATTAATTTGTTATATTTGAAAACTTAAGCCTTCATCGAAAAAATGAACTTCATTCATATGACGGCATTGAAATATAAAGTGCCTGGTTTAAACATCTCTAAAATGTGATACATTCCTCGGTAATAATTTTAGAATTATCATAATACTACGATAATTTATTATATTTGAAAACTTCATCGAAAACAACTGAAATTCATTCAAATGACGTCATAGAAATAATAACACGCCTGGCTCTCACTATAAAAGCAGCATTTCATTCATAAATAATTCCCCCATTCATGTCATTCATCACAATACTATAATAATTTATTTTATTTAAAAATTAAGACCATGGAGCTACAAGTAATTAAACTCTATACGTAAAACTTCATCGAAAAAAAAACATCGTCCTTCTCTTTGTAAAATCAATGAATATTTCATTCATATCAGCTATGCAGACTCCATGAACTAAATGATTTTGTGTTAAAGAAATACAGCAATTCTAATACAACTCATTCTACATATTTTGCTGTTTACATTTTACATAAGTGAAAAATAGGCTTCGTTGTAGAAATAATCAAATTTGGATGATCATTTAAACTCAAATATATTGTCATTGCGTTGTTTCAGTATGTAGATGCGCAAAATTTAAGCTAAAATAAAGAGGTTCAAAAACCAGGATCAAAACCAGGATCCTTGTTTACAATAAAATAAAATAATCAATAAATGCTCTAAATTCAAACAGAACAAATACAAATGTAAAAATTCAACTACAGTGAAACCTGTCTATAACGATATTGTCTATAACGATAAACCTGTTTATAACGATATTTTCCACGGTCCCGACGGGTTTCCTATAGTTTTAGCGTATATCGAACTTGTCTATAACAATAATTTGCTTTTGAGTGAACCTGTATATAACGATAATTTTGAGTATTTCAAACTTTTCCCCCTGTGTTGTGTCCAAGACTTTTTGAACTTTGGACCAAGACTTTTACAATGGCATACTTAACACAAAGGCTGAAGTTCATCCTAAAGTGGAATAATGTTCTATGTACCGACTATGTACCAAAATTACCAAACCCTTTGCATAAATGTTAAACAAGCATGTGACACGATCTCTGGCAGTTGGAGTTCTGTGCAGTCCACCTTACGAAATTGTTGGCGGGAGGTAGGTTTTAATTTCAGCTCGTACAGTGATGAAGAACAGTCTGATAGCGATGATAATTCTCAACAAAATCTTTCTGAAGAAGAAAATTGTGTGCTGCACCTAAGTAATTCTTTGAATGCAAAGTTTCCACGAATATGCACTCTTCAATAAATCCAGAAGACTATTTGAATTTGGATGAAGGTTTATTAGTGTTCAGTGGGAGCACTGATGAGGACATAATTGTAGAACAGAAAGAAAATGATGATGTTAGTGAAGTGGAAGATGAGGAGTGTGGAACGGAACCACCACCCAACACAACAGCTGAAGATGCTGTTAAAATGATCGAAACATTACAGAGTTTTATTCCTACTTTACCAAATGTTCCAGATGTATATCTGAATTCGCTAGAAGCTTTAAAAAATATGTGTATGACGGCTGCATTCTCTGCAAAATCCAAGCAAACGAAAATATTGGATTACTTCGCATGTTAAATTTTCCTGCGTCCTATTTAAGAATTCGAATAGTGTACGGTACGTATTTCATTTCCGTTTCGACGTATTCTTGATTTTTGAATTAAAAATATAACTCCAATTTTATTTTTATCAATATAATTATCCATTTTTTAATTGCTTATTAGAAATGTAGTTAAACTATACGCCGTGTTACATTTTCGAACTGCAATTTGAATCTTATGATTTAGGTTCATAAGATACTACATTTTTTTCATATTTGTTTCCTAATCTGTAATACATTCATTAAAAATCTAAGTTCAACATAATACTGTATTATTCAGTCATGCAAGTTCAACATATATTATTATAATAACGGCACACCCATGTTAAATAACTTCCATTATAGAGTGTAGCAAGTTCAGCCCTGTCTATAACGATAAATTGTCTATAATGATATTTTTTCTCGGTCCCTAGAGTATCGTTATAGACAGGTTTGACTGTATACACAAAATTAAAACCCAGCAAATATCCAAAGGCAAAACACGATAGAATGTTACATTACAGGTCGAAAGGGGAAAATGACGTCACAGCCAATCACGGGGCGTTTTGCGTTCGCTCAGATTCATGGATTCTCAGTTCTTTCTTTTCTTGATGTATTTAAATAAATAATTTTTTAAAGAGATTTTTGCTTGGATATTTGGAATCAGAAAAACATTCTCTTTAAATAAGGATTGGTTTTAAGAGTTTTTTTTTGTTTGTTTGTTTTTAAACGGAATAATCCAATATCAGAAGAAAAAAAAATACAAGAAATCTATCCAAAATCTGATTATATAAACTTAAGGCTTTTTAAAGTACTACAAATCCTTGCTTATTGCTGATAGCTATCACTTTTAGTTTCTAAGATATAAGCATTACAAACTTGAAAAATGTAATATTTCTATTCTTCTTCAACATGAAAAGACGATTAATCGAAAACTATGAGAGCTTTTTAAAAAAAAAAATATATATAGATTCAAACACTCAATTTCCTTATACATATTTTTCTTGCTTGCTATTGATATCTATCTTTTATAGTTTCGAAGATATTCTGAATCAAATTATGAGAAATGGAAAAGGAAAACCTCTTTGTACTCGTATTTTAAGGTTAAGAATTAGTCAACGGAAAATTCTCTGAATACAATGCACGCTATTTTTACAACTCTTTCTTTCTTTCGTCTTTTCTTGGCAAAGAAGAAAATAATGGAGATTAACATTTACAACTCCAGTGAAAGAAATCTCGAAGAAGAAATGTAACTTGTGCAAAGAATTCCATAAAAAAATTCCACTCAATATGAGCAAAAGAAAGAACTGCAACTGTGATTACCACTGATTTCCAGACCAATAGGAAGCGCACAGCACTAGTGGTTCAGCCACTAGTAGCGCTCCTAAAGCACGAGCATGGGCAGATAGCTCTTTTCAATTCTTCCATAAGAATGTGCCATTCCTGCAAATACAGTCTCATTATTTTACTGCTGTGTGTAGACCACGTATACTTTTCTTGTGAAAGTATGTGCTGTTGTGTGAACTGAAAGAGGGCGGTTCATTTTTACCGAAGTGCTCTGCAATAACTTTTGAAGTTATTTGGCTAGGATACCAATTCTTTACTTCAATTCTACTTTGGTAAGTTGTGCTTTTCAGCGATTCCGTTTTGCCGTATCAAGTTATGTAATTTACGCAGGACCATAATATTACGCGGGAACACGGGACCAGGACCCACATTACAATGCGGCCTTTTAATCTGGCATATGTAAAAAGAAAAGCGAGCGTTTCGAAGAAATTTTTGTGCAATTTGAACAATATTTAATAGGTGAAGAGTGCAAGTTTACATATGCAGTCAACCCTTCTATAACGCGATTAATTCGTAACCCTCCTAAAACGCGATTAATTCATACCGCGTTAAAAAAGATCTCAGATTAGTGCAAATCAGATTCATTCTTACCGTGCTATATGGAAAACTGCATACCGTGTTGTATGGAAACCGCGTTATAAGAAACTCTGAATTAGTGCAAAACATAACAATTCGTACAGAGTTATAGAGAAACCTCGTTAAGTGAAACTCGGAACATCTAAATCGGGCTGATTCGTTCTAAGTTATATAAAACTGCATTTTTACAGCACAATGGTATGATGAATACGGTTATGAAATATATGTTTATAGATGCAAAAGGCAATACATATGCTTGCATATTTCGATTTTTTTTTATTGAGTTTAAGACTTCATATAGGAAAATTAAAATAACAATTTGAAATATAAACTTAATAGGATTTTTGTTGGAAAATAGTTAACATTCATAACTGTCTAATATTAATGGCTTAATTCTTTTCCCTTTAATGTCCTTTTTCACTGTGCATATCTTCATTTTAGTTTTCAAATGTAGTTTTATTTTGCAATTCTACCAAAATCTTTAAGGAGCAAATCAATTTTGTAATTCTCTTTAAAACTTTGTCACTTCGCACTGCTGAAGAATCATTTGCAATAAAGTAATTTTCTAATTGTTTACCTAAATCCAGTCCTACATTTAAATTGAAATTTGTAATCCATTTTTTACCCATATTTTCGTCTGCTAATGCATTTGAGGTGAATATATTTCTTTTTTACGGAGGATTTCCCTGTTAAATGAAATTGAAAAATGGTGATGTACGTAGATGGGGATAAAACAGGGGAATTCCCCATTAATTTCAACCATAAAAGTGTAATAGAAAAATTCATGCTATACGGAGATAGCTTAAACTAGTCAGTTGTATTATAGAAAGTGTTATAAGACTACCGCGTTATATGGAGACCGCGTTTTATGAGTACCGCGTCATGGGAGGGTTGACTGCATTTGTTAATAAAAATCTGATGTGGGCAGCACATGACTTTCCCTGCAGACTTATATACACATTATCTTTATTTTAATTAAATTTAATTCACTATCCATTCAATTTTCGTTCTCATTTGGTAACTGGACTCAATTTCAAAGGGGGCGTAGAGAAAAAACGAGGAAAAGAAAATATCTTGAACGACTAGTCCTAGTACAATGGGGTTGGTCTTATTCTTTTCTTCGTTAAAAATTGCGTATAAAACAGGCATTTAATGGATATATTTCAACATACATAATTTTTTATTTTAGATTTTGTCTATTTTTGCGGGCCATTTTGCAAAAAAAAGGCAGGTTACTTTTTTTCAAATCGTACCAAAATCTAATCAGCACCAGGGTGACCCACAGGAGACTTATCTACCAAATTTTGTGGAATTCGGTTCATTAGATTTTCAGCTAGAGTGGATGCAAGCTTTCGCGGGCCATTTCACAAAAAAAGGCGGGTTCTTTTATCAAGAATCGTACCCAAATCTAATCAGCGCCAGATTCGCCCACAAATGACCTACCAAATTTTATGAAATTCGATCAATTAGTTTTTAGAATGGATACAAAATCTGCAGACACACACAGAATCATAGACACACACAGACGTCACGCTAAAAATGGTTTTTTCGTATTCTAGAGATCTTGAACCGTGTAGATCCGTCGAAAACTCTAGTTGCGATTTTCGACATGATTCCAATACTTTCCCTATACGTTACCATGTATTGCAGGGAAAGTAAAAATATAAAGTTTCATTTTTACTTTCCCTGCAATACATGGTAATGTATAGGGAAAGTATTGGAATCATACCGAAAATCGCAACTCGAGTTTTCGACGGATCTACGTTTTGAGCCCTCTAGAATACGGAAAAACTATTTAGCGTGACGTCTGTGTGTGTATGTCTGTGCAGATTTTGTATCCACTCTAACTAAAAAAATTGTCCGAATTTCATAAAATTTGGTCGAATTTTATGAAATTCGGTCGTGAAAGTCACTTGTGGGCGAATCTGGTGCTGATTAGTTTTGGGTACGATTCGGGATAAAAGAACCAGCCTTTTTTTGCGAAATGGCCCTCAAAAGCTTGTATCCACTATAGCTGAAAAACTAATGAACCGAATTCCACAAAATTTGGTAGGTAAATCACTTGTGAGATACCCAGGTGCTGATTAGATTTTGGTATGATTCGGAAAAAATAACCTGCCTTTATTTGCAAAATGACCCGCAAAAATCTAAAATAAAAAGCTACATATGCTCAAATATATCCATTAAATGATTGTTTAATACGTAATTTATAAAAAATAAAAGAATAAGACCAACCCCATTACACTAGGACCAACCGTTCTCGACATATTTTAGTTTTTTCGCATTTTCTCTAAGCCACCTTTGAAAATAATTCGTTATCAAATGAGAACGAAAATTGAATTACAAGTGAATTAAATGAAATTAAAATAAAAAGAACGTGAATATAAATCTGCAGGGAAGTCATGTGCTGCCCACATCAGATTTTTACTAATGAAAATACACTATTCATGTAAAAGAAGACATTCTGATAATTTCTTGATATCGGAATCTTATTTTAGTTCGGATGTGTCATAAATCCTTTGTCTTCTACTAGGAATAGGGGGCCTCGAATGTTTTAGGCCCAGAGTGGCTAGAAAGCTTAGTCAGGGCGTGAATTTATGAGTAGCCAAAAAAAATTTAAGGCATTTGGGACAAATCTATTTATGATAAGTATAGGTAATTTATCAAACGTGATCAATCTGCAAATTTTTGCCATGTCTATAACTAATCGGGATCTTAGCATTGTTTGGTAGGAAGACATTGTTAAATTTAAAAATTACTTTCCTATATAACATTTAAGTTTCCTTATTTATATAACTTTGACTACTATTGCAAATGTTTAACTAATTATTTGGGTATATTTAACGAGCATTCACATTTAAATACTAGTAATTTGACAAGCATGATCAATCGGCGAAATTTAGTTGTGCATATAACTGATTATCTCTGTATTATTCGGGGGGGGGGGGGGCTATTTTAAAAGTTCTTGTCTTGTTCCAGATTAGTTACCTTTTCATATTATTTTTTAACTGTTATAAATATTTGAAGTTATTCATGTCGATTGTGAAACATTTGTGATGAAGGGAAATTGTAAAATGATGTAAAGTTTGAAGTTATTCATGTACTAGATTTAAGTTTTCCTTATTTATAAACTTTGACTACTATTGCAAATGTTTAACTAGTTGTTTGGGTATGTTGAACGAGCATTCACATTTAAATACTAGTAATTTGATAAGCATGATCAATCTGCAAAATTTAATTGTGCATATAACTGACTGTTATCTCTATTTTTTTTTTTGGGGGGGGGGCTATATGAAAGGTCTTATCTTGTGCCAGATTACGTTTATATTTTTTGACTATTATAAATATTTGAAGTTGTGAATGATTTTTCAACATACATTAATAATTGACATTTGTGATAAAGGGTGATTGTAAAGTGATGAATCATCAAAATATAGTTGTGCATATAACTGAACGTAATTGAGTAGTTGTTTAGGATAAGGGGGGTGGGGGGAGATGAAACACTTAATTTCATTTTGGTACTATTACATTTTTATATTTTTTAAAGGCTGTTACAAATGTTTTAAACTTTTCGATGTGTATTCAGACTGGAGTATATTTTTTGACTCCCTATATATTTGACCTAAAGGGACATTAATATATTTACTATCAGTGCAAGTAGTGTTTGTTAGAAAGTCATCTTCAGTTATTTTAATTAACACACATGCATAAAAAAATATTTTAATACTTTAGATCAGATGGACTTGAGTATATAAAAGTGTTTGGCAAAATACGTTGAAAATACATCTTCGATAAAAAAAAAACATGGGTTTTAGGCAGGGCATTATCAACCAAATTGGGGTCTGGTGTAAATCCGGGACTCTCCATATACCGACAATATGCCAAACACATGAAAAACATCAATAAGGAGGGAAGGACCATAGTCCCCCCCCCCCCAAAAGGTCCTTTTGTGCATGTATAAAACTTCCAAACATTTTATTTCAAAATAATATGTAAAAAATTACAAGGATGTAAAATATTTTGAAATAGACATAATTTATAATAAAGCATTACCAGCTTCAAATAAATTAAAATATTATTTCTGCTTAAATGTTTTGACATACAAAATTTAGAAGCTCCTGTAAATTTGTGGGGCGGCGGTATCTACTGACTCCTGGAGACCCGGGAGTTAATAAGGTCCAGAGTTTTAGGACATAAAATACAAATACTTCTCACATTTAAAACATTCCAAATACAAAATGCATGCATTTTCAAACTACATTTAAAAATCTGATGTGGCAGCACATGACTTTCCCTGCAGACTTATATCCATGTTCTCTTTATGTTAATTAAATTTAATTCATTTTTAATTCAATTTTCGTTCTCATTTGCTAAATTGATTTATTTTCAAAGATGGCGTAGAGAAAATACGAAAGCTAAAATATCTCGAGAACAGATAGTCCTAGTGTAACGGGATTGGTCTTATTCCTTTCTTCGTTAAAATTTACGTATAAAACAAGCATTTAATGAATATATTTGAGCATACGTAGTTTTTATTTTAGATTTTGACTGTTTTTGCGGGGCATTTTGGAAAAAAGGCAGGTTATTTTGTTTCGAATCGTACCAAAATTTAATCAGCACCAGTGTAACCCACAAGACTTATCTACCGAATTTTGTGAGATTCGGTACATTAGTTTTTAGCTAGAATGGATACAAGCTTTTGCGGACTATTTCGCAAAAAAAGGCAGGTTCTTTTACCAGATTCGTACCCAAAACTAATCGGCACCAGATTTGCCCACAAGTGACTTACCTACCAAATTTTATAAAATTCGGTCAATTAGTTTTTTAGTTTGTGCAGATTTTATATCCACTCTGACAGTCACAGTCACACACACACGTCACGCTAAAAATGGTTTTATCGTATTCTAGAGGTGTCAAAACGTGTAGATCCGTCGAAAACTCGAGTTGCGATTTTCGGCATGATTCCAATACTTTCCCTATACATTGCCATGTATTACAGGGAAAGTAAAAAAAAATTAGAGTGTTGAATTGTATTTTTAATGCAAGATGTCATTTATCCATACCATTTTATTGGAAATAAACAAACCTTATATTTCTTAAACGGTAACATTGGCATTTTAAAAAGATTAGAAAATGTTGCAAAAGTATGATTTAAGATTTCAGCGAATCTTATAAATCTCCAAGGTAAGGAAGTTGTAATAAAGAATATACAGGAATCCACGGGAGAAGACATTTTATACAACAGGTATGATAAAAAACAAAATTATGAAGAAAACTTAATTTGATAGTAAATGATTTGTTCACTTCATTTCTGATGGAACTATTAACCATTTTTAACTATTTTCATACCCATTTTATACAGTCATGCGAATTAGTGACTTCTCAAAAATCAGAAATGGAAATCTTTAGTGAATCCTCTAACCCCCCCCCCCCCCCCCCCCGTCAAGAATTCGACGCTGAATCCATATCAGTCTTCTAACCTCAATCTATAGCCAATCCTTAGAAATAATGATTCAAAGAAATATTTTGAACCGAAGTGATAAAAAGAATAAATGGCGATCTTTAGTGAACCCCCAACCTCCTCCCGAATTTAATGCTGAATACCTCGGCTCTGTCTACAGATAATCTTGAGAAATAAAGTTTAAAGAATTTTTATAAACCGACGTGAAAATCCCTGGTGATCATATATCCACTCCACAATTTGGTACCGAATCCATATCTATAATCATCTAAGCTATATTTATAGTAGATCTCGAGAAATCCATGTCTCGGATAAAATGTAAATTTTTGAATCCAAAGTGACACCACCGGAAATGGAAATCCTCAGCGAGTCTATACCCCCTCCCCCTTCCACAACTTAACGACTGAATCCAAATCTGTCATTATCTCTATAGCAAATTCTGAGAAAGATGTTTTATAGTAAATGAAATTTCTTGTTTTACAAAAAGCTAAAATATTTGGTATGGTTAGCCTTGGGTTTTCAGGTTTGGCCTTATTCATTTTGTAGTCAAAAATTACGCACGAAGAATTTAATTAATACATTTCGGTATATGTAGTTTTTATTAAAGAATTTGACGTTTTCCGGCGCCATTTCCTTAAAAAGGCAGGGTTTTTCCGTATGACATCAAAATCTAATCAGCATACCCAAGATACTTTTTTTTACAAAATCCACTAGGATTCATCTACCAAATTTTATGAAATTTGGTCAATTAGTCTTTCAGCTGAAGTGGTGAAACATGCATGTCTCAGACAGACATTCACACAGACTTCATTCTTAAAAGTTCGCAAAATGTGTAAATCCGTCGAAAACTCGAGTTTTGGCATGATTATAACTTCCCTATACTTTATGTATTATAAGGAAAGTATTAATGTACCGTTATGTGCTTTTCCTTGCAAAGATATTGAGGTGTTTAAAGACTTTACAAAAACATCGCATTACTTCATCTTCACATTTATCTTACAAAAACATTAACTTCGTGATGCAAAATTATCTACCATATACAAGAGGAAGAAAACCCTCTTTCCAAAAAGTTCTGAAATCCACAAGGGACTTGCCTACCGATATTTATGTAATTCGGTCAATTAGCTTTTCAGTTAGAATGGATATAAAACCTGCACAGGCAGATACACACAAAGAGAGACGTCACGCAAAAAATAGTTCTTTCATGTTCTAGAGGTATCAAGAAGTGTATATCCGTCAAAAACTCGAATTGAGATTTTCGGTATGATATCAATGCTTTCCCTATACATTACTATGTATTGCAATGAAAGTAAAAATCTGATGTGGTCAGCACATGACTTCCCAGCAGACTTCTTTATATCCACGTTCTCTTTATTTTAATTAAATTTAATTCACTTTTAAATTTTCGTTCTCGTTTGTTAACTCGACTTATTTTCAAAGGTGGCGTAGCGAAAACACTAAAATATCTCGAACAGCTAGTCCTAGTGTAATGGGGTTGATCTTAGTCTTTTCTTTAAAAATTACGTATAAAACAAGCATGAAATGGATATATTTGAGCATATAGTTATTTTAGATTTTGACTACTTTTGCAGGCCAATTTGCAAACAAAACCAGGTTATTTTTTTCTTTTCGAACCATACCAAAATCTAATCGGCACCAGGGTAATCCACAAGCAACTTATCTACCGAATTTTGTGAAATTCGGGCTATTAGTTTTTCAGCTAGAGTGGATACAGGTTTTTGCGGGCCATTTCGCAAAAAAGGCGGGTCTTTCTATCCGGAATTGTACCCAAAACTAGCACCTGATTCGTACACGAGTGACTTGCCTATCAAATTATAAATTCGGTCAATTAGTTTTTTAGTTAGAGTGGATACAAAATTTGCAGACACACACAGACGTCACTCTAAAAATAGTTTTTCCGTATTCTAGAGGTCTCGAAACGCGTAGATCCCTCGCACTCTATTTGGAATTTTCGGCTCGATTCCAATACTTTTCCCTATACATTACCATGTATTACAGGGAACGTAAAAATGCATTAAATATGCAAATTCAATGTTGCATTGTGTAATTAAATTCAATTTAATAAATTATTAATGAAATGAAGAGAAGATTAATTTAAGTATGTAGGGAAAGTCGTGTGATGCTCAATATCAATTTTTTTTTAAATTGTTACTTTTCCACGAGGAAAAAATAAATTTTTCATGAAATCGTAATTTTTTCACAAGGAAAAAAACCTTGCGTAAAAAAACTTTATTAAAAAAACCTAATTCAATTATGAAAGCATTTTTCCCCCCCTGCCCCCAATTCTTTTTCTTTGCATTAATTTTATACTACATAATCGAATTCCTTTGCCACTGTTAGAATGTAATCTAGTGTGCTATTTCAAACGAAACGAACAGAATTAACAGCATTGTTATTAATGGTAAATGAACAATGCAAAATAAAGAACTTTCACACATTTTTACTTTCCTTATATACAATAATGTATAAAAAAGTATTATGACGAGGTCAAAAATTCGAATTCGAGTTTTCGACAGGACAGCACGTCTCAAGCATCCCTGATCACGAATCGAACTTTTTTGAGGTGATGTGTGTGTCAGTGAGATTGTGGAGACAATATCTCACGAACGAATGGAACGATTCGTATGAAACTTGTTACAAAAATCACAATCCATGAATTCTGGAACCCAATTATTTTAAAATACAATCGAATGTTCAGAACCCTTCTAAATTTTAGAGTGAAATTTTGAAAAAATCATCAAATCAAAACCTTTAATAAAGTTGCGTAAATAGACATTTCTTATGTAATTTGTCCTTAGAAAACGATTGACATAAATTTTAGAACGCTAGCATGAACAGTTCTCGAGATATTACACATTTTTCAAATAAATTTATCAAAGTTCCATAAATTAAAAAAAAATCTGTGGGTAACACATGACTTTCCTTATATAATGCAGTGAATTTACTACTTTTACAGTAAAAAAATAGGTTTTTCTTATAGTAGACACTTATATTCTTTCTAAGATATTGAATTTTCGCCAATTAGTAGTAATTTTCATTGATTTTGCGCCAATTTCATCAATTTGGCGAGATTTTCGTTTTTTTGGCAACATTTTAAAAATCTCCAAATTCGTCGCCAAAATCTCGCCAAGTGTAATGGAAGGAGAAACAAGTTATTTTTACAGCAGATAAATGACTATTAGTATTCAAATACAAAAGAAGTACTCAAAGTATTTTTTCTCATGAATGGAACGAGCTCGATCGACGAGAATGTCACCAAATTTATCGCATGGTATTACATATGAAAAGTGAACAAATTTCTCAATAGGAAATATTTTTATTTTGACTTTTTGATAATTTTTTTTTTTTTAAATGTGCAATATCTCGAACGGTTCGCGATCTAAAACTTATGCCAATCGTTTTACAATGAAAAATTACATGAGAAATATCTATTTGCTTAATTTTATTAGCGGTTTTGATTTTTTGACTATTTTTTCAAAATTTCACTCAAAAATTTAAGGGGGTTGTGAGCATTCGGTTGCGTATAAAAACAATAGGCTTCCAGTGTTTACGGATTGTGATTTTTGTACCAAATTTCGTTCGAATCGGTCCATTCGTTCGTCAGTTATCGTCTCCAGACTCACTGACACACGCATACTTTCACACACACACACAGACATCACTTCAAAAATGTTTGGTTCGTGATCAGGGATGTTTGAAACGTGCTCTCCCGTCGAAAACTCGAATTTTCGATCCCGTCACAATACTTTCCTTATACATAACATTTTTACTTTCCTTATAAACATAAACTGTTAAAAAACATCTTCACTTTTTATACGTAATATCATGCGATAAATTTGTGACATCATTCTCGTGGATCGAACCCGTTCACGAGAACGTACTTTGGGTAATACTTTAGTATTTGAACACCAGTAGTCATTTATCTGCTGTAAGAATAACTCGTTTCTCCGTTGATAACGCATGGAGAGATTTTGACGACGAATTTAGCGGAATGTCGCCAACTTCGCGACATTTTTAAATGTTGCCAAATTAACGAAAATCCCGCCAAATGGATAAAAATGACTCTAAATCAATGAAAATGACGACTAATTAAAGAAAATTAAATATCTTGTAAAGAATATAAGTATCTACTATAAAAATAACATTTTTACTTTCTTTATATACATAATGTATAAGGAAAGTATTGTGACGGGGTCGAAAATTCGAAATCGAGTTTTCGACGGGAGAGCACGTTTCAAGCATCCCTGATCACGAATCAAACATTTTTGAAGTGATGTGTGTGTGTGTGTCAGTGAGTCTGTGGAGACGATAACTGACGAACGAATGGACCGATTCGAACGAAATTTGGTACAAAAATCACAATCCATAAACACTGGAAGCCTATTGTTTTTATACGCAATCGAATGTTCAGAACCCCCCTAAATTTTTGAAAAATTCGTCAAAAAATCAAAACCGCTAATAAAGTTACGAAAATAGACATTTCTTATGTAATTTTTCATTAGAAAACGATTGGCTTAAATTTTAGAACGCTAACATGAACTGTTCTCGAGATATTGATAATTTTTCAAAAAAATTATCAAAAAGTCATAAAATAAAAAAAAATATTACCTATTGAGAAGCATGTTCACTTTTCATGTGTAACACTATGCGATAAATTGGGTGACATCATTCTCGTGGATCTAGCTCGTTCCATTCATGAAAAAAGATACTTTGAGTAATACTTTTGTATTTGAACGCCAATAGTTATTTATCTGCTGTAAGAATAACTTATTTCTTCGTCCATAACGCTTGGCGAAATTTTGGCGACAAATTTGGCGAAATTTCGCCAACTTGGCGACTTTTTTATTGTTCCCAAATTAACAAAAATCTCGCCAAATGGATAAAAATGACGCTAAATCTATCAAAATGACAACTAATTGAAGAAAATTCAATATCTTGGAAAGAATACAAGTATCTACTATAGGAATAACATTTTTTAACTGTAAAAGTAGTAAATTCATTGCATTATATAAGGAAAGTCATGTGTCTCCCACATCAGATTTTTTCTTTCTGATTTCGTGCATGTCCCTTATAGATGCCTTGCAGAACTTTTAACCTTAGCTATTTTATTCGCTGTTTCCTTTTGATTTATTCCCCTTAAATAGTCATATTTTTACAATTTCAGATAAAAAAAGAAGCAAGACGGATTAGTGTTTTGACTGCATGGCAGCCCCAAGTCCAAGTAAGCGACGGAGAACGAACAATAAATCTCCAGAAGAAGAATTGGTTTCATTACCAGATGGATTAGGTGATGAAATGTTAAAACTTAATGCGGATTGTAAACGGCTTAAAGGTAAGGTTTTCAATCGCACATTGTATTAGTGTATCTGAAGTCCGTCTCAAAAATTTACGCACAAAATAAAGATGCTCATAAAATTAAAAAAAATATATGAAATAAAATTTAACGCTAAATAATACAAATAATATCGAAATGAAATAAAAAAAAATATCTGTGGGCAGCACATGACTTTCCTTATATAATGCAATGTATTTACTACTTTTACAGTAAAAACAAAATGGGTTATTCTTATAGTAGATACTTAGAAAAATATAAGTTATTGGATTTTCTTTAAATAGCCGTTATTTTCATTGATTTGGTAACATTTAAAAATTCGCAAAGATGGTGACATTCCTCCAAATTTGTCGCCAAAATATCACCAAGCATTATGGACGGAGAAATGTTATTCTTATAGCAGATATATGACTATTGGCGTTCAAATAGAAAAGTATTACTTAAAGTATCTTTTTTCATGAATGGAACCAGCTAGATCCACGAAAATGTCACCAAATTTATCGCATAATAGTTACAGGGTGCATACGCGTGCTTGAAAATCTGGAAAGGCCTTGAAAATAATTGAATAAACCAGCGAATAAAATGTTCCATAGATCTGCGATGCTTGTTTCTCTAACAAGTTCTGCTTTTCCCCGAATTTTTTTGGCAACATGATTTTTCCCGAAAATTTATTCAACAGGACAGCCACATGTATTTTCTTTCTGCACTGTGTATTGACAAGTCATAAACACCTAGAAATCAGCAATACAATAGGCGACTGTGTGGAGCAGAGGTATGAATTTATTTTAAACGTTAACATTGATCACTTTCAAATGATATTTTTAAAATTTTTATTTTCCTTCTGTGAGGAAGGTGTGTGTGTGGGGGGGGGGGGTATCTAACAAAGTCTGTCATCCGATTGATTTTGCTACTGTCTACAAATTGCTTTAACTTTCTTATCAATGAATTATTAATTCGATCAAGATGTTTCTGTAAAATACCGATTGTAAAATACTTCTAAATCTAGCTATTAACAAATTTAAGCGTTATAGGTATATTTTGACTATTATTTTGCTGGGTAAACAATAAAATTAGTTCCTTCTAGAAACTGACTTCCATGAATAAAATTTGAAAGATACTTGAAAGTACTTGCTTCAAAGTACAGTGGCAATGCCACTGAGGATGACCATGTAAGATGTCCAAAAGCGCTATCGCTTTGCTTTTACGTTTGTAGAATGATTTTAAAATAACATAACTTTTAGTTCAGAATGATTTGTCAATTATTAATAATTAGTATAAAAGAACTTTTTTACTTTCCTTATATACATAACGTATAAGGGAAGTATTGTGACGGGGTCGAAAATTCAGAATTAATTTTCGACGGGAGAGCACGTTTCGAGCATCCCTGATTATGAATCAAACATTTTTGAAGCGATGTCTCTGTGTGTGAGAGTATGTGTGTCAGTGAGCCTGTGGAGACACTAACGAACGAATGCATCGATTCGAACGAAATTTGGTAGAAAAATCACAATCCATAAACACTGGAAGCCTATTGTTTTTATATGCTATCGAATGGTCAGAACTCCCTAAATTTTAGAGTGAAATTTTAAAAAAATCAAAACCGCTAATAAGGTTACGCAAATGGACATTTCTTATGTAATTTTTCATTAGAAAACTATTGTCATACATTTTAGAACGCTAACATGAACCGTTCTCGAGATTGCACATTTTTCAAAAAAATTATCAAAGTCGTATAAAACAAAAATTTCCTATTGAGAAACATGTTCACTTTTCATATGTAATACCATGCGATAAATTGGGCGACATTCTCGTGGAACTAGCTCGTTCCATTCATAAAAAAAGATACTTTGAGTAATACTTTTGTATTTGAACGCCAATAGCCAATTATCTGCTGTAAGAGTAACTTATTTCTCCGTGCATATAACGCTCGGCGAGATTTTGGTGACGAATTTGACGGAATGTCGCCAACTTGGCGACATTTTTAATTATTGCCAAATTAACAAAAATCTCGCCAAATGGATAAAAATGGCGCTAAATCAATGAAAATGACGACTAATTGAAGAAAATTCAAAATCTGGGAAAGAATATAAGTATCTACTATAAGAATAACATTTTTTTAACTGTAAAAGTAGTAAATTCATTGCATTATATAAGGAAAGTCATGTGTTGCCTACATCAGATTTTTGTTTTTTGTAAAATGGCCAGCAAAATTTGCTCTAACTGAAGAACTAATTGACATACTTTGGTAGATAAGTCACCTGCGGATTGCATTGATGCTGATTAGATTTTGGTACCATCCTGAAAATAGATTTTTTTTTTTTACACGAACCGAACATTTTTGAGGTGATGTGTGTTTCTGTGAGAATTTGGAGACGATATCTCACGAACAAATGGAGCGATTCAAATGAAACTTGGTACAAAAATTACAAACCGTGAATACTGGAAGCCTGTTTTTAAACACAATCGAATGTTCAGAATCCCCCGAAATATTGGTGAAATTTTGAAAAAATCGTCAAAAAAAAAAACTTAAAGTTACGCAAATGCATTTCTTATGCAACTTTTCCTTAGAAGGCGATTGACAAACTTTAGAACGCTAACAAGAACCGTTCTCGAGATAATATCCCCAGATAAAATCCCATAAAAGAAAATATTAACCGTTGAGAAACATGTTCACTTTTCATATGTAATATCATGCGATAAATTGGTTAACATCATTCTCGTGGATCTAGCTCGTTCCATTCATGAGAAACGATACTTTGAGTAACACTTTGTATTTGAACGCAAAGTCATTTATCTGCTATAAAAATTACTTATTTCTCCATCCATATGCTTGGTGATATTTTGGCGGCGAATTTGGCGGAATGTCGCCAACCTGGTCGCTTTTTTAAATGTTGTCAAATGAACGAAAATCTCGCCAAATGAATAAAAATAACGCTAAATCAATGAAACTGACTACTCATTGACGAAAATTTAATATCTTGCAAAGAATATAGATATCTACTATAAGAATAGCCTATTTTGTTTTAATGTTAAAGCAGTAAATATTCATTGCATTACATAAGGAAAGTCATGTGCTGCCCATATCAGATTTTTACTTTCCTTATATACATAATGTATAAGGAAGGTATTATGACGGGGTCGAAAATTCGAATTGGTTTTCGACGGGAGAGCACGTTTCAAGCATCCCTGCTCACGAATGGAACATTTTTTAATTTGTGTGTCAGTGAATCTGAAGACGATAACTAACGAACGAATGGACAGATTTAAACGAAACTTGGTACAAAAATTATAATCCGTAAACACTGTAAGCCTTGTTTTTATCCGCAACCGAATGTTCAGAACCAACCTAAATTTTCAAGTGAAATTTTGAAAAAATCGTCAAAAAATCAAAAGTTCTATCAAAGTTACGCAAATGGACATTTCTTATGTAATTTTTCATTAGAAAGCGATTGACAAAAATTTTGGAACGTGAACTAGATATATTGCACATTTTTCAAATAAAATATAAAAAAATCATAAAATAAAACAAAATTTCCTATTGAGAAACATGTTCACTTTTCATATGTAATATCATGTGATAAATTAGGTGATATCATTCCCGTGGATTTAGTTCGTTCCATTCATGAAAAAAGATGCTTTGAGTAATAGTTTTATATTTGAACGCAAATACTCATTTATCTGCTGTATGAGTAACTTATTTCTCCGTCCATAACGCTTGGTGAGATTTTGGCGACGAATTTTGAATGTCGCCAACTTGGCGACTGTTTTAAATGTTGCTAAATTAACGAAAAACTCGCCAAATGAATTAAAAGGTCGACTTATTGAAGAAAATTCAATATCTTGGAATGAATATAAATATCTACTATAAAAAACTTTTTACTGTAAAGGTAGTAAATTCATTGCATTATATAAGGAAAGTCATGTGCTGCCCACATCAGATTTTTTATATATATTGCGGGATAATGTGAATATCTTCTAAAATTTTAGATGCAATTTGTGAACTTTAACTTTGACTAAAATATGTTCAAAAAACTAGGTCCCATGGCGTTCAATGTTTCAACCCGGATTCAATCCAAAATTAATTGGGTGATATTATTCATTTACATTCCCGTACGCACCACAGACCGTCTCAATAACTCAGTAAAATTTCATTTTGATAGTCGTTTTTAGGGCAGTTATCTGGCGGACAGACAGAATGGCCAAAGTCGTAAACTCTTTTCAACTATGTTGTTAAATATTAAATGAATTTGAGTGTGAGGAGAAATTCGTGCGATACAGCTTAACTTTTTTTTATAGTTTTATTCAATTGTCTTACAGGAAGTTTCCTAAAAGGTCTTCGATCTTTGTTTCGAGTATTTGCGCCATCGGCGATTCTACGAGATGATTCAGATTATTTTGTATTTGAAATTACAGCTCTTTCGCAGTTTACAGTGAGAAAACTTCAAACCTATGTTGACGATTGTTTATCGGATAAAGTAGAAGGTGAGGAATGTTATTCCATTTTGAGTTGTTATGCCCGATTGAAACTATCGGGAAATTTTGAAAATAAGTATGATATACAAGGTGTCCCAAAAAATTGAAACTCTTTAGTTTTTCACCTGTTGGATAAAAGTGGGCCATGTGAATTGCAAACATGTTGAAAGTAAGGTAGGAAATAGGACTACGTTAATGGAATAGTCCTCCCATTCACTTTCAAAAAGTTATTTTTTAAATTTTTATACGACCCCCCTTAGACAAATTGGGTCAATCAGAAAATTTCTATTTCTAATTCAACAAGATCATTAAAAAAACCGCATATCTGTATCTTTAAAATTGAGCGAGTTATATTTAATTGAACATTGTGAATGGGGACCATATATCAAATTAGAAGTGTAAATTTGTGACATATCACAAAGATAAAACTGGATAAATTTTAATTATGTGCCCCAACAGCGTAGTGAGTACAACTGCTTTAAATGATCTGTCTGTAATTCTTTATTTAGATGCATTTGTGATCAAAAATACGTTAATATGTGTCAAATTTTTTTATCTAAACAATTTCCAGCATCAATTATTTTCACTGATGAAATAGCCTTTTACATGGTACGGAAAAGTGGCATAAATCAGATTTTTTCCTTTATCATAAATTCAGTTGATTTTAAAGATACAGATATGCGGTTTACTTAATGATCTTGTTGCATTAAAAATAAAATTTTTCTGACTGACCGAATTTGTCCAAGGGAGTCGTATAAAAATGCAAAAAGTAACTTTTTGAAAATAAATGGGAGGACTATTTCATTAACGTAGTCTTATTTCCTACCTTACTTTCAACATTTTTGCAATTTAACTTGCCCACTTATCTCCAACAGGTAAAGAATTAAAACATGTTTCAATCTTTTTGGAACGCCCTGTATAGTGTCTAAGAATTTAAAAATTTTATCTATCATTGAAAAAGCATTTCATGAATTATCTTTAATTTATTGTGCTGTTTGATATACACGATGTATTTTTACTTTCCCTACAATGCATGCAATCAATGTATAAGAATTGTGTTGAACTAACTATAGGTATTGGCATTGTGTTGGAAATCGCAAATTGAGTTTTTGACAGATTTGTATGTTTCGGGCACGCTATAAACCGAAAATAACATTTTTAGCTTAACGCGCGAGCACGTGTGTGTAATGATGCACCTATCCACGCTAACTAAAAAAAACTACTGGGTCAAATTTTCAGAAATTCTGTAAATAAATTACTCGTGGATTACCCTAGTGCTAAGATTATGGTAAAATTGTACCTGCTTGTAAAACTCGTAATCATCTTCTCTAGCTGTAAATTTGGTTAACCAAATTTTATAAATTATAATAGTATGTCATTTATGATTTACTTATGCTCATTAGAATTTGGTACAAATCGGGATTTTTATTTCTTTTTTGGCAAATTGGCCCTCAAAATCTATAATAAGACTACACGTGCTTTAATGTGAGGGCAGATGTTCGTTTCATACCCGATGTTTGACTGCGAAAAAAATAGGACTAGCTCCATAACTATAGGATTAAGTTTTCGTGATATTTTAGTTTGTCGCATTTTCATCATGTTACGCTTTTGAAAACATGCCCAGTTACCAAATGAAAACTGAAATTGAACTAAAAGTGCAAATTCCGAGTAATTTCAAATAATTATAGCTTGTTTTGTGCAATTCAAATCAATTTAATGAATTATAAAAGAAGGGGGAAACTAATTTGAATTTGTAGGGAAAGTCATGTCCTGCTCGCATCAGATTTTTCATTTCCGGACAAGAATGATATATAAGAAAGCATTTAGATTTAAATTCCGTTCCATTTAAATCTGGTAAATTAAAACAAAATCTGCCTGGGAAAATGAATTAATATTGTTGGAGTGTCAAAACAACCCTATGTTATTAAGCTTAATGAATAATGAGGAAGCCTACATGTATTTTAATTGTGGAAATTGTTGGTTGGAAAGTGTTTCAAAATCAATGCTTTATACATGATTGATCTCTCTTGTTTAAATATTATCTCTTTTTAAGGAGACTTCAAATTCCACCTGAAACTATTAAAGCTAGAAAAAAAATAACTTTAAAGTAAGTTTGACTAAACTCTTTTGAAAGAAAATTATTAAACTTTTGGTGACTGTAATTTAAATTGGAGTTGCGTATGTATATTGTATACATAATACAATAGAATACAAAGTTTTGAGAATCTAGGTTAATTAGTTTTGACGCTAAGCAAATCTGAAAAAATTTGAAAAGCTTGCTTGTATATGATGCGTCTGAAAATAGCTGTTACTAGCAGTATACTTCGGAGTATATAATATGAAGAAACTTAAAATTGCAATCATGTGCAAATTCCTTTAAACTAAATGGCATTATAAATCAAAATACTCTATTAAAATATTTAATTTAATGCTCTTAAAGTTTAAGAATATATGTTCTCCCTATACAAAAATGTCTTCACAGACTGATCTGAAAAATAAAACATCCTTGTTCCGTTTGTAAATAAATTAAAAAAAAATAAAGTTGACCCAATATATGTAAAATAAAAGCTCTAAAATTGTATATGACCCGTACTACTTATATTTACGAATATTAGGAGATGTAAATGTAATCTACTGATACAAGGGTATAACATGAGTTTCTAAAATCTTTGCCAAAATAAAATGGATGACGTAATAAATTGAAAATATCTGTGCAATAATGAAGACCATAAATTATCTAATCCAGTCAAAAATGCAATATCTCCGAAATTTATTTTATATACATATCTTTATTAAATCTTTTCAAATTTATATAATAAAAATAGTCTGCCGCATAAACACATCGGATTTAAATCAGTTTCTAAACGACATGATCATTTTTTTTTTTTCAAATAAATTTGCTAAAAAATATAGTCTGCATAATGCTATCTCTATGGAAGATTTAATTGTCCGATATTAATTAGTATCTAAACAACCCCAAGTCTTTGAACCTCTAAATATGGACTAAATTTTAAGTGCGGCTATTTTAGAGTTACCCAAAAAATTCCATTAAATTCGCTTCAGCCGTTCTCCAGTGATGATGACGGACAGATTTTCAATTTTATTACTTTCCTTATATACATAATGTATAAGGAAAGTATTGTAACGGGGTTGAAAATTCGAATTAGTTTTTGACAGGAGAGCACGTTTCAAGCATCCCTGATCACGAATCTAACATTTTTGAGGTGATGTGTCAGTCTGTGGAGGCTATATCTCAAGACCGAATGGAACGATTCGAATGAAATTTAGTACAAAAATCACAATTCGTGAATACTGTTTATCCTTTTAAAAACGTGCTATTTAAAATCTGCTTTATTACAGTCTCAAGTAGTCCAGATTCTGATTCTGAGTGGTATTTCCGCAAAAAACTGTATCTTTGGTTGGATATCAATGTACTTAGAGGTATGTTTTAAATTTCTCTATTGTACTTCGTATTAGTATAAGTAGTAAATTTCATCATAGTAACTTGTAGCATTTCTAACCCATGCATATGCCATGCATGCATACATATAAATTTTAAGATAATTGTGTTAGACAAATATTGATCTGCATACGATTTGACAGCTCTAATAGGTACATCTGAATAAATAGGCTCGGAAGAAACCATATCCTATCAAAATTTGAATTACCGGAAACTATGGTTTGGTTTCTATCGAGGTATAAGGAAAATGTATCTGCCAGACTTTATATTGCCCTAAACTTCCAAGCATGAATGTTTGAAAATCTGAATTAAAAACAGTGAAGTATAAAGTAACTGGACAAAATTCTGCCTATTACTTTTGCAGAACATCTTATTAATTCTCTATTATTCCTTTCTGTGCTGAAATCTACGTCAAGTATATCTATTTGTTTTGGTTGCTAACTAATGTTATCTCTAAAAGCATTTTTTTTTCAGTGACGTAAGATTTACGTCACACTGACTTTGGAACGTCACAGTACGTCTCGGCAATGTCATTGAGGTCACAGCGAAGTCATTTTGGCCATTTTCATGGTCGTTTGTGACGTCGCATATTAACTTGTTTGTGACGTCACATTGTAATTGTCATTGTAATGTCGTCACATTGTTACGTGTTAATTAAATTGTGGAAACGTCACAAAATATAGTCACAATGAAGTTACTAATACGTAACGTCGCATAGAAGTCGTAAATACGTAACATTGTGACCCAGGTGTCACGTGACTACAACGTCACTGTCGCGTGTGATCTTTGCTGTGAGGGATCTTGATGCTATAGAATACATTTTCCAAGACTTGTTTTGATTTGAACCATTCCTTTGTATTCTTTTGAGCAATTTAATGTGTCCTTGTATGAACAATTTCAAAGAGCCAGCCGACTGCTTTTTAATTGCTAGTAATTTCGCCTGAAAAACACTATTGTTGATCTTCAAACGAGCAGACCAAGTTTTTATGCAGATTTCTTTGTCAAAGCCTCGGACTACTAAATCCATACCTTTTTAATTCAAATCAGTCAATGAAGATATGGTTGCTAATATAAATATATATTTGACTTCTATAAGACGATTTATTGTCTTTTGACTGGGTGGATTTTCAGGGTAGGGCGTTTAGCTTCGTAATCTTCAAGTATATAATTCGTCTGACCATTTATTGGGGTTTTCTAAAACCGAGGGACTTTCCCAGTTATGCCACTTATGACCTTGCTTTTCATCTATAGATTTAAAAACTAGATTTGTAGTAGAAGAGTTGTCATGCTTTTGACTTAGCCTCCAGTAATAGCTTTATTAAATATTGCCCTTTCTTATATGCTACTTAGATTTCGGGAATATTCTGACCCTTACATATTTTCCAATTTTACTTTTATTTTGTGTCTTTATCCCTCACTTTTTCAATGTAGTTAAAATGCTGTACAGTTAATTTTTTAATTTAGTGTTGGCAAATGCCGGTCGTTTGGCGACTAGGCCAGCACACGGTGATCTCTTCATTATTTCTCTATTGATGAACTAAAGCAAAATTGGAATCTTAATTTAGTAGTGAGACGGAATAAAGACATATTACTAAATTTAAGTCTCTTTGGCGGTTATCTTGGCGTTTATTAGATTTTGACACTATTCAGAAAGCTATATAACCTATCATTTTTTGTGAAATGGCTATCTAAAGTCAGAGATAAGTAACCAACATTGTTTAAATATATTATGTACTGGTTCTTAATGTAAAGTTGCACAGAAGACCGACCCCATGACTCTAACATGAACCTTTTCTTGAGCTGTTTTATTTCCTTGAAATTTAGAGGAACTTAAGACTTTATAAAGTTCATTAATTTTCCAAATGAAACGAAGATGAATTAAAATTGCAAATTTCATATAACATAAAAGTATCTGTTATTATCTGCAATGAAACTCAATTTCATGCATCATGAAATAAAAAATAAGAAAATGAATTTGAGTGCGTGAAGAAATTTGCTCATGTCAAGACTTTTTTACTTTCCAATATACATGGTATAATGTATGAGAAAGTATTGTGACGGGGTCGAAAATTTAAGTTTTCGACGGGAGAGCACGTTTCAAGCATCTCGAATCAAACTTTTTTGAGGTGAAGTGTGTGTCAGTGAGGTTGTGGAGAGAATATCTCACGAATGAAGCGATTCGACAAAATTTCGTATAAAAATTACAATCTGAATACTGGAAGCCTATTGTTTTAAAACGTAATCGAATGTTCATAACCCCACTAAATTTTCGAGTGAAATTTTGAAAAAATCAAATATTTCATAAAGTTAAGCAAATGGTCATTTCTTGGGTAATTTGTCACTAAAAAGCGATTGACACAAACTTTAGAACTCTAGCATGAACTGTTCTCGAGATACTGCATATTTTTCAAAATATTGCATAAAATAAAAAAAAATTAACTCTTGTGAATTATGTTCACTTTTCATACGTAATGTTATGCGATAAATTTGGCGGCTTGATTCTCGTGAACCTATCTCGTTCCATTCATGGGAAAAGATACTTTAAGTAATATTTTTGTAGTTGGACGCAAAGTTATTTATATGCTATAAGAATAACTTGCATCGCTTGGCGAAATTTTGGCGACAAATTTTGCAGAGTCACCAACTTGACGACTTTTTAAATATTAATAAATTAACGAAAATGTCACCAAATTGATAAAAACGACACTAAATGAAAATCACTAGTTTACCAAAATTCAATATCTTGAAAAGAACATAAGAATAAATTTTGGTGACGAATTTTTCTGAATATCCAAATTTGTGACTATTTAAATGTCAAATTGACGTTAATGTCGCCTAATTGATAAAAATCCACTAAATTGATGAAACTAACGATGAATTAATGAAATGACTACTAATGATGAAAGTTCAATATCTTGGAAAGAACATAAGAACAGACTGAGAATGCCCTTTCTCCGCCCATAACGCTTAGCGAGAAATTTAGCTGGACGTCGCCAACCTGGCGACATTTTCAAATGATAAGTTGACAAATGTCGCGAAATTGATAAAAAAAAATTTACTCCAGATGAGAAATAATGCTTCGAAAATTCTGATTTCCGTCGTATAACGGGCATGCATTCTAGTATATGTAAGAAATGCTCGTCTCTGTCTCTAACACTTGGCGATTTATTTGACAAACTTTGGTAATAATCGAGCAAGCATCGCCAACTTAGCGATATCGCGTCCCAGATTGATGCAGATTTCGTCAAAATGGCAAAAATGACCAATATAATTTAAAATGACACCTAGTTGAATTCATTTCTAAAATATTTTAATATATGGAATATATAGCTTAATGGGGATACTATCAATATTGATAATTGTTAATTTAGAGTTGTGTAAAATTTAAGTTAATTGGGTACTTTGAAATAGTTTTGCATCTTGTCATCCGGAAAACGGTTACAGCTCAACGTTAAAAACGCCGTACCTTGATCTTATACATTTTTTTCTGTAAATGGAGTAAATTTATTGCATTATATAAGGTAAGTCATGTGTTGCCCACATAAGATTTCTTTTAATTTTATTCGATTGTCTCTTGCAGAAGCGGGTCTTGAAGTTCTTCTAGATATCATTCAAGCATCAAATCCATCAGCGATTGATCCAGATACCGGTCCAGATGGATTTCAGTTTGAAGTTACAGCTCTTGATCATTCAACATTGAGGGAACTTCAAACCTATGTTGAAGTTTATTTGTACGTTGAGTTAAATGGTGAGAAAGATTATTCCACTTTGAGTTACTATGCTTGAACGCGGAGCTGTTCTTAACTTTGCTTGCCGTTCAGGCGGCACACAGCAGGGATCACTCAGTAAGGTGTTCGGTCATAGAGTATAAACGGAAAACGCAGTCCATAAAGTCACTCAAAGTCCGAAGATATTGCTCTGAATATTACAACACAAATGCAAAAACATTAGGGCGCAATATAGCCAAAAAATTAACCAAACAGGTAGTCACTTTTGTAATGTGTAAAACCAAACCACATCTTTGCTTATAATTACTTTCCTTATATACATAATGTATAAGGAAAGTATTGTGACGGGGTCGAAATTCGAATTCGAGTTTTCAACGGGAGAGCACGTTTCAAGCATCCTTGATCACGAATCGAACATTTTTGAAGTGATGTCTGTGTGTGTCAGTGAGTCTGTGGAGACTATAACTGACGAACGAATGAACCGATTCGAACCAAATTTGGTACAAAAATCACAATCCGTAAACACTGGAAGCCCATTGTTTTTATACGTAATCGAATGTTCAGAACCCCCCCTAAATTTTGGAATGAAATTTTGAAAAAATCGTCAAAAAATCAAAACCGCTAATAAAGTTACGCAAATAGACATTTCTGATGTAATTTTTCATTAGAAAACGATTGGCATAAATTTTAGAACGCTAACATGAACCGTTCTCGAGATATTGCACATTTTTCAAAAAAATTATGAAAAAGTCACATAAAAAAAAAAAAATTCCTATTGAGAAACATGTTCACTTTTCATATGCAATGCCATGCGATAAATTGAGTGACATCATTCTCGTGGATCTAGCTCGTTCCATTCATGAAAAAATATACTTTGAATAATACTTTTGTATTTGAACGCCAATAGTCATTTATCTGCTGTAAGAATAACTTTTTTCTTAGTGCATAACGCTTGGCGAGATTTTGGCGACGAATTTGGCGGAATGTCGCCAACTTGGCGACTTTTTGAAATGTAGCCAAATTAATGAAAATCTCGCCAAATGGATAAATATGATGCTAAATCAATGAAAATGACGACGAATTGTCGAAAATTCAATATCTTGGAAAGAATATTAGTATCTACTATAAGAAAAACCTATTTTTTACTGTAAAAGTAGTAAATTCATTACATTATATAAGGAAAGGCATGTGTTGCCCACATCAGATTTTTTTAATTGAGTTTGTTAAACATTCTAACCAAACGAAAAGTTCACTGTCGGTTTCCAAGAACTGACAGCGCCTAAAAGGAAAGTTCACCTCAGTCCCCAAAGGACTAACACCGTGCTTAACGTGTTAAGTGTCTCTGAATTTAAAAATTTTATCTCTTATTTAATGGGTTACCTTTTAATTTATTACGCTGTTTGATATACACGACATACCTTTACTTTCCCTGCAATGTATAGGAATTGTGTTGAATTATTACTTTCCTTATATACATAATGTATAAGGTAAGTATTGTGACGGGGTCGAAAATTCGAATTGATTTTCGACGGGAGAGCACGTTTCAAGCATCCCTCATCACGAATCTAACATTTTTGAAGTGATGTGTATGTCAGTGAGCCTGTGGAGACTATAACTGACCAACGAATGTACGGATTCGAACGAAATTTGGTACAAAAATCACAATCCATGAATACTGGAAGCCTATTGTTTTTAAACGTTATCGAATGTTCAGAACCCCCTAAATTTTAAAGTGAAATTTTGAAAAAATCAAAAAATCAAAAGCTTTAATAAAATTGCGCAAATAGACATTTCTTATGTAATTTTTTCTTGGAAAACGATTGACAAACTTTAGAACTCTAGCATGAACCGTTCTCGACATATTGCACATTTTTAAAATAAATTTATCAAAAAATCCCATAAATTAAAAAAATATATTAACTGTTGAGAAACCTTTTCATTTTTCACATGTAATATCATGCGATAAATTGGGTGACATCATTCTCGTGGATCTAGCTCATTCCATCCATGAGAAAATATACTTTTAATACTTTTGTATTTGAACACCAATAATCATTTATCTGTTATAACTGATTTTTCCATTTATAACACTTGGCGACTAATTTGGCGGAATGTCGCCAACTTGGCGACTTTTTAAAATGCTGCCAAATTAACGAAAATCTTGCCAAATGGATAAAAATGATGCTAAATCAATGAAAAAGACGACTAATTGACGAACATTCAATATTTTGGAAAGAATATAAGCAGCTACTATAAGAAAAACATTTTTTTTTACTGTAACAGTAGTAAATTCATTGCATAAGAAGTCATGTGTTGCCCACACCAGATTTTTGGTATTTGAATTGCGTTGAAAATGGCAAATAAATGGTGATCTGCTGCGCTCTGCAATAAAGAATGCTGTTTAGTGAATGCACTTTTTGGAACATATATGCAAGGAAAACATATTGAATCGCACATGTAAATGATAATATAAAAATTAATGTTATACGTATGTAAATGAAAGATGTAAATATGAAATGTGCTAAATACGTATAAAATGTAAATGTGGTGTTCTTTTCAAAATGCATGTAAAATGTTAACTTTCTCTACTTCCTACGCCTATTTTACTACAAAAATGGACTTTACAGCGCCACTTTGACCAAGGTGGCATAAATCCGAATTTATTTTTTGAAAACAAAACCCCGTGGTCTAAATAGTATTTACTGCAAATTTGGTTGAGTTTGGCCCAACAGTTTTCGCACTATCTGGCTCTAAACACTTATTTTAATTATAGCCATTCTGTACGTCTACTTTCCCTACAATGAATGCGATGTATAGGAATTGTGTTGAATTATTGGAATTGTGTTGAAAATGCCAAATTGAGTTTGGGACTTATCTGCATGCTTCGAGCACTCTGAAAACCGAAAATGCTATTTTTAATGTAACGTATGTGTTTGCAAAATAACCCATAAAAATCGTATGTATCAATCCTAGCTATAAATTTGATTAACCATATTTTATAAAACTAGGGGCTCTATCCCCTGCTGATGACTGATCTAATGAGCTACTACAATGCACGCATGGTTTAAAACAGCAAATCTGGGAAGTCGAGGAAGTTTGCTTGTATACGATGTTGTTGAGATCCAGACAGTCTGACCTACCAGAAAAGTGTAAGGTAACTGTTTGGACGGTCGAAGTACGAAGTACCACCCAATTTAGACCGGAACCCAGTGGGGGAGGCATCCACAGGGACCGTACCCTCCTTCCCCTACCACCAACCTCTCTGAAGAACTTACGGACCCACATGTTTAACGTGATCATACTCCGTGTGAACACGGCGGCAGTTTTTTGTCGGTGACGGGGGGAATCGAACCCGGGCCTACAGAGTGCAATTCCCGCTCGCTAACCACTGGGCTACCGTGCCCATTTGTATACGATGTGAAAATATTTATTTCATTTGACCAAATGTATATCCGTTTAAAAACGTGCTGCTTTATTACAGTTAAAAGAAATAGAACACCTGGATTGCCGTGGTCGTACCATAGAACACTGCAACTTATTTTGGATATGATGGTACTTACAGGTAGATTTTTAAGTTCTCTATTGTACTTCGTATTAGTGTAAGTAGTAAGAATTTCAGCATAATAACTTGAAGCATTTCTGACCCATATATATGCCATGCATACATATAAATTTTAAGATAATTGTGTTAGACACAAATATTGATCTACATACGATTTGACAGTTCTAATAGGTAAATTTGAATAAATAGGCTTGGAACAAACCATATCCTATTAAAATATTAGTTACCGTAAATTACGTTTTTGATTTCTATCGAGGTATAAGGAAAATGCATCTCGCAGCCTTTACATTGCCCCGTACTTACAAGCAGGGATGTTTGAAGATCTGAGTTAAGTAAAGTTAACTGGAAAAAATCCTGTGTATTACCTTTTGCAAAACATCGTATTAATTATCTACTATTCCTTTGTGTGCTGAAATCTACGTCAAGTACGTATATCTGTTTGATTTGGTTGCTAACTAGTGTCATCTTGATGCTATAGAACACATTTTTAACTATTTCCAACATATAGTTGAAAAGTGTTTGACTTTGTTCGTTCTGTCTGCCTGTCTCTTAGCACGTAAAACTAACTTTATCAAAATGAAACTTTAGCATGTTATTAAGACTATCTGTGGGCCATATCGGAATGAAAGTGAATAATATCTCCCAATTAGTTTTGGATTGTGCCCAGGTGGAGAAAGTGATACAATGAACCATATGGGACCTAATTTTTCAAACATTTTTTAAACAAAGTTAAACTTAAAGTAATTAAAAAGATTTGAGAAATGTATTTAAATTATTCCATGAAATATATAAAAAAAAATTCGGTAAAATATCTTCGGTAGTTTTATACATAAACATTAAAATACTATTTACTTCTATATCATATGAAGAGATAACGTGACCCACTTCAAAATAAAATATGGCGTCCATCCTTTTTCCCAGTGTAAAAATCGTAATTTTAAGTTATTTTAAATTTATATCGTTACATCTGTCCTAAAACCGCTTTATTTTTCGTTTTCTGTGAATCTATATTCTGTGCCAACGCAATTACAATAATTTGAAGTTTAAATGATCATCAAACTTTGATAATTTCTACAATGAAGTAATGGATACAGAATGTAAACAAGTGATTGTAAAATGATTTGTATAATTGCTGAAATTTTTAGCACAAAATTATAGTTCTGGAGTCGAAAACATAAGTGATAGGAATGAAATATTCATTGATTTTATATAAAGGAGACGTTTTTATAGCATTGTGATTTCTGATGAAGTTTTACGATTCAAAATTAAATAAAGTACTGTAGTATTGAGATTATTAAAAAAATATCACGGATGTTAGGTGTTTAGAATAAAATTGCATTTCAATTGAAAAGTGTTTCATAATCAATGCGTTATGAATGATTAATCTTTCATGTTCGAGACTTGTATTGATGTGAACAGCTTTGGATCTAACTCGTTTCATTCATTCATTCACAAGAAAAGATACTTTAAGTAATACTTTGTATTTGAACGCCAATAGTCATTCATCCGCTGTAAGAATAACTTATTTCTCCGTCCATAACGCTTGTCGAAATTTTGGCGACAAATTTAGAGGAATGTTGCCAACTTGGCGACATTTTTAAATGTCGCCAAGTTAACGAGAATCTCGCCAAATGGATAATGGCGCTAAATCAATTAAAATGACGACTCATTTTCGAAAATTCAATATCTTGGAAAGAATATAAGTATCTACTATAAGAATAACATTTTTACTTTCCCTGCAATACATGGTAATGTATAGGGAAAGTATTGGAATCATGTCAAAAATAGCAACTCGAGTTTTCGACGGATCTACACGGTTCGAGACCTAGAATACGAAAACTATATTTTTAGCGAAACGTCTGTGTCTGTGCAGATTTTGTATCCACTCTAGCTAAAAAACTAATTGGCCGAATTTCATAAAATTTGGTATTTAAATCACTTGTGAGCGAATCTGGTGCCGATTGGTTTTGGATACGATTCGGGATAAAAGAACCTGCCTTTTTTGCGAAATGGCCCGCAAAAACTTGTATCCCCTCTAGCTAAAAATCTAATGGACAGAGATTCACAAAATTTGGTAAATAAGTCGCTTGTGGGTCATCCTGGTGCCGATTAGATTTTAGTACGATTCGGAAAAAATTACCTGCCTTTTTTTGCAAAATGGCCTGCAAAAATCGACAAAGTCTAAAATAAACTACGTATGCTGAAATATATCCATTAAATGCTTGTTTTATACGTAATTTTTAACTAAAAAAGGAATAAGACCAACCCCATTACATTAGGACTAGCCGTTCTCGAGATATTTTAGTTTATTCGTTTTTTCTCTACGCCACCTTTGAAAATGAGTCCAGTTACCAAATGAGAACGAAAATTGAATTTAGTGAATTAAATTCAATTAAAATAAAGAGAATGTGTATATAAGTCTGCAGGGAAAGTCATGTCCTGCCGACATCATTTTTTTAACTTTAAAAGCAGTACATTCATTGCATTATATAAGGATAGTCATGTGCTGCTCATATCGGGTTTTTTAATCTATTTACGATTAACATTTCTGTTATTCTCCCAAATTAAAGAATTATTAGAGATTCGACTGTATTGTATATTAAAATAAAGTAGTCCAGGTTTTCAAATATGTTCCAATATTTATTATAACCCAAAAGTAGCTTTAAGTCAAGCTGAAGATTGTATCTGAAAATATTTTCTGATCTGAAGATATTTTTAGCAGATTGAAATTCATTTGTTTTAACTCTGCGTCTCTTTACAGGCGAAGAACTGAATGAATCATTTCTTCTCGTGAAGTCATTAGAACCATCTCAATGCGTTGGGGATCAGGATACAATTTCAATTGAATTTGGAGATCTTCGGCCATCTACATTGGACAGACTTGATAGACATATGGCTTCTTTTCCAGAGTAGCCAACACAACCACACAGTAAGAAAAGTCATTTTCTTTCGCGTCTGAACTTGAGTTCTGTTGATGCTATTGTATTAGTGGAAATAGCAGGAAATTAGGAAAATTTCAAACATTTCATAAGTTACCTTTAATTTATTGTGCTGTTTGACATAATGTATTTTATTAGCTTCGGAGTAAGAGGGATATGAGTCATTTTGCTATAATATTCAATCTGTTTTATCCCGAAAATTTCAAACACTCGAACCTTTTTGTGCGGTCTTTTTGTGCGATTTTTACTTGTGCGATTTTTTTTTTGTGTGCTATTTTTGTGAGATATATGAAAATTTCAATCAAATTGGAACATAATTGACGAAGTTATCAATAAAAAAAAATTAGTAGGTTTGATCGGCCATTTAGTTTTTTCGATTTTTGATATGTATTTCATCACATTACATAAATATTGCGTCAGCCAATTACATTATATATGTATTGAATTCCATAATCGCATAATTTAATTGTTGAACGCACAAGAATTTCCATGTAAATAAATGAAATGTGCAATAGCTTATTGCGATGGAATTCTTGCGTAGCAAAGCAAAAATGATCGCAAATAAACATTGAAGGACTTCTGCATAGTGTTAGTTCGGGTTTTCCTGAAACGGACTGCGTGTCTCGTTAGGTCGCCGAGTTGGTTTTTTACTAATGAGGTAGTTGGCGACTAGTCTCATGCTTTGTTTTGTTTGTTTTGACGAGTAGGTAGAAGTTTACTTGAAGGGAGCAAAGAGTTGCTTTTTTTTATTCGTCTCTGATCTGCGCAAGTGACAAGTCCGCTAAATAAAATGATTTAATAAAGAACATTACGTGTGTTTTAATTTTTAAATCTAATATTAATTGACGTTCTTCAAAGTGCTTTCACATTCCTATTGTCAGACTACGAAGGATAATGGTTATACGTTTTGAAAAGTTTTGTATGTGTAAAATAAGTACATACGTAAATAAAATATTCAAAAATGTTCGCATGTGTATTTTCTAAATCAGATTCCAAAAGGTTTGGCGAGATTCCAAGTAGCTGCCAAGCCTCGTGTCTTGGTTTCGTTTAAAAAAGCAATTCCTAGTTATTTCGTAAGGTTTTGAGTTATTTTCTACGCGACTCTTTTTATGCGGTTCCTATTCAACGCATAAAAAAATGCTTTTTAATTGTGTTGCCAAAACTATATTTTATAGCTACTCGTGAAGTTTTGTGCAATTTTTTTTATGCGTTTTCTTTTATGCGGTCCCTATCCCCCGCATAAAAACAGGTTTGAGTGATATATACCCAAGAAACTCTATGCTCTTTGACTGACAAACGCAGTCAAGTAAAATCTTGTAGAACAATCTTCCTTCACTAAAACGATTGGCGAGGCCCAAGGACTTAATGATGGTTCAATTACGTCGCTGCATGTCTTTTTAAAAGCTTCTACTTCCTTTTTAGTGAGAAGTCTTTGTGGAGCTTATTTAATTGGAAACTGCTTGTCAATTTTAAGTTGAGTTAGTACGGTCCAATTTCTTTTAAAACAATCGAGAAGATTACACTAAATTCAGAATTGATTAATTTACATGCTTCCTGTTCTATCTGATTTATTCCATAGATACCACTTAAGGTGTTTAAGTATTTGCAGCTGTTGCTGTTTGCTTTAGGACAGCCACTCGTTAGGTTAGGGCGCCACAGATCATAAAGCAAACTGCTCTACTTTATGGATTATTTTTGTCTATCTCTGCTCAGACTAATGTATAGTATTCCATGGATCGCTGATTGATCACTGATCTGACGTTATTTTTGTTGATCGCTGATTACGACTGGGTCAGGGTTGGTGTTTTGAAACATCCACGACAGCCACAAGAATTAGTTTTTCTTTGTATTCAGCGCATGAAAAATCTTCTACGGTCATTCCACAAGTTCTTCGGATTTCTCATTCATTTCAATTCGGTGCGTTCCCGGGATAATAGGAATTATAATTTCTGAATAACTAACACTTTATTGAAAGCACCAATAAGCATAAACGGGAGCAACATATAGCTAAAAAGCCTCTAGCTATCTTGAAAGGTTGCAAAACAACTATCAGATACAATAAAACATCGATCAAGTGCACAACAAATTCACAACGCAGATTCTGTTCTCAAAACACTGACGTGTCACAATTCAATTTCTATCGTTTCATGTCAACTCGGTCCAACTCAGCGGTATCTCGCTAATATACCCTCCACGGAAATCTCTAGAAGGTATATCTGAGGTTCTTTAATATAAGGTTGTGCAGTCAGCCCGGCAACGAATCAAAAAATTAGTCTTGGATATAGTTATTCTTGACTGAATGGTCCAAAATAAACATTAAGAGGAATTGCCAAAACACAAAGTTTGCGCATTATTACAATTAAAAAAATTGTTAATTTTGTAGTGGCAATATCCAGACGTAACCAATTTGAGCAGAGCTTCTAGATTGTGCTGTGCACACAGAAACACACTAACGTCAGAATTTGGTGACGGCGTAAAGTTGCTGTTAATAAGATTAGTCCCTCTTTGGAGACAGAACAAAATGTGTATCTATAACCCTCATAACACTGACCCCATCGAAGGCACAGAGCCAGTTAAGCACCCCTGGGGCGTATCCACCAAAGTTATAAGAAAATTATGTCTCCAAAGGTTGCCATGTTGGCGATATTTTGCTAAATTTGTTGCTAAGGTCAACAATCCCGGAGCTTCAAATAACCGTTGCCTGTAAATGTGTTTTATCCTTGGAGGGGGTCAACTTGCCTTAAAGCATCCCTAACAGCATTTTTTTCAGTGACTTAAGATTTACGTCACACTGTGACTTTGGGACGTCGCAGTACGTCTTGGCAATGTCATATTGAGGTCACGGAAGTCATTTTGGTCATTTTCATGGTCGTTTGTGACATCTGATGTAAACTTGTTTGTGACGTCACATTGTAATCGACATTGTAATGTTGTCACATTGCTACGTGTTAAATTGTGGAAACGTCACAGAATAGTCGCAATGAAGTTACAAAGTTACTAATACATAACGTCGCATAGAAGTCTCAAATATGTCACATTGTGACCCAGGTGTCGCGTGACTACAACGTCACTGTCACACATGCGACGATCTTTGCTTTGAGAGATATTGCACTTTCTTAACTATATATAAAGAGAATCCCCCCCCCCCACACACACACACCACTTACCAGCTTAAAAATCGTTTTGTAGTGAAATAGTATTCAAAATTTTATAGCCTTTATTTCTTCAAATTATATTAAATTTTTAGGGTGTATATTTATACTCATTGTCTATTATTAAAAATTACATTTAATAAAAGTTTACTAAAACATTTTGTTCCTATCGTACATTAACTTTTATATTACAAGACGAACTTTTAAAAAATTGTGTACAGATTTTTGATTAAACTACCACATTCATTGCCTATTTTCTTATAAACATTATATATAGTATGCAAGGAAAGTCTTGTACAGGGGTCGAATTAGAGTTTTCGACAGGAGAGCACGTTTCAAGCATCCCTGAACACTAATCAGACATGTGTCGGTGAGCCTGTGGAGACTATATCTCGCGAATGAATGGAACGATTGGAACAAAATTTAATACAAAAAAATACTATCCGTGATTACCGGAAGTCTGTTTTTTAAACTCAGTCGAATGTTTAGAACCCCCTAAAATTTAAGAGTGAAATTTTGAAAAAATTATCCAAAAATCAAAACCTTTTTAAAACAGTGACGCAAATGGTCATTTCTTACGTAGATTTTTTTATTAGAAAGCGATTGACACAAAATTTAGAGGGCTAGCATGAAATGATCTCTATATATTGCACATTTTTCAAATGTATCAAAAAATCTCAACAAATATTAACTATTGTGAAACATGCTCACTTTTCATATGTAATATGTGATGAATTTGGTGACATCATTCTTGTTGATCTAGCTCGTTCCATTCATAAGAGAACATGCTTTGGGTAATACTTTTGCATTTGGACGCAAATAGTCAAATCAGAACTTGTTTTATAAATCATTTTGTTTTTAAATATTCGTAGCACATTATTTAATAAATGGGACATCAAAAGAAATAATTTTTTTAGCTTTAAAGGATGAAAATAACGTAATCAATTTTGGTTCGAAAGTTGTGCAATTCTGCCCTTCAATCTTCAATTTTTTTTATTTATTTTTTTTTTTTAGCTTTGTATTTCTAAGTTTCATTTAACATTTTAATTTTTTTTTCAGATGCTGTAGAAGAATCATTCGATGGATTTCCTTAGGTGAATCTCAATCGCCTCCTTTAGTGGCAATACAGCGGAGCAATATTAACTTAATTTATTTTTTAATCTGTTAATGTTATGTAAATTTATTGTATGGGATTCATCCCATCAATGCTCTAATAATAAATAACAAATCATATAATACTGTGTACATGCATTTTTAAGTCTATTTTATCCCATTGATATTTCGGGAAAATGTACGTAAATTTAATCCACGAATTAAGAAGTTGTAGCTTTACATTAAAGGAAAATTCAGTAATTGCAAGCCGTTTTTGATTGTGATTGGCTCAGCTGGAGAATTTTGAGACATTGTGCCAATCTACTCCTAAGCTGGAGCACAGGTGCTAAACGTACAAATAAATTTTAGAATGTTTTTCATTACATAACATGTCCTTGATTTCTTTATATTCGACATCGGGGGTTTTTTTTAAGTCTGTTATTGTAATATACTTAATTTTATGAAATATTAAATTTTCGTAAATTTTTCAATGTTCGTTAATTCTGCAATATTTTTGACAATTTCGCGATATTTTTCAATTGGCCAGATTTTCAAATAGTTGCCAAATTTATTACCATGCTTCAGACAGACAGACGGACATAAAGAAGGGATTTTCTTATATAGAATTATATATACCAGGGCTTAAGAGAGACATTAAATTAACAGAAAACTGATAGAATGCCAATTATAACGTAATATGTAATACATGAAGTTGGAATTCCATTTGCATTCATGATATAATCAAATCCGACGAACGTTGCCACAAGAACAAAATAACATTTAAACAAGAAAGATCAATCATGCATAAAGCATTGAAACACTTTCCAACTTCAATGCAATTTTATACAGACATCTCTAAGATGCGATACATTCCTCGGTAATATTTTTAAAATTATCACATTACTACATTTATTATATTTGAAAACGTCATCGAAAACAAATTAACTTTAATGAAATGACGTTATCGAAATATAAATCACCTCTATATAAAAGCAGCATTTCATTCATAACCATTTTTCCCAATTGTTTCATTCATCACTATACTATAATAATTTATTTCATTTGAAAAATTGTTATCTACCATATTTATTTTAAAATGTGAAACCTTTCTCATGTATAACATAATTAAACTCTTGGAAATATATTTATTATATAATATCTCTTTTTTTTCTTTCTGGAGGATATAACGAGAATCTGAATTTAATTGAATGTCTTTCTCCCTATATTATATAATTTTTATTTAAAAAACTATCCAACATATTTTACTGAAATTTTTTTTATATATTTTATGGTATAATTTGAATATTTCCTAAAACTTTCGAAGCAATTTGTGAATTTTAAATTCGCTTAAAAAATGTTTAAAACATTAGGTCCCATAGGGTTCGATGCATTTAATTTTTTCAACCCGGGTTCAATAAAAAACTAATTGGATGATATTCATTTATATTCCCGTAGGTCTCACAGACCTACGGGAATATATTAAAGATATTTATTATATAATATATCTCTTTTCTTTCTGGAGGATTTAACGAGTCGGAGTTTAATTGAATTTATTTTTCTCCCTATATTAGGTAGTTTTTAAATAAAAATGATTTAACATATTTTACCGAAGTTTTTTTATATTTTATGGAATAATTTGAATATTTCCTAACATTTTCAAAGCAATTTGTGAATTTTAAATTTGCTCAAAATGTTTGAAACATTGGGTCCCATAGGGTTCAATGTATTTCATTTTTTCAACCCGGATTCAATAAACTAATTGGGTGATATTATTCATTTATATTCCCATAGGTCCCACAGACTGGTTGAAAAACATTAAAATTTAATTTTGATAAAGCCATTTTTACGGCAGTTATCGTGCTAACGGATAGGCAGGCAGACACTTTCAACTATGTTGTAAAGTGTTAAAAATATTGAAGTGTAATTATTTCATCATAAATTCTGAGAAAAAGCCATACTAAACTTGGTGCTTTTCGTAAACTGTTGTCCTTCATTAAGAAGCCTGGCTCTGTGACCAGAATTTGTTAGACCAGAACTTCATATTAAATAAACCCACAGTTAGATTGAAGGAGTTTAAAACTTCATATTGCGAAAACACCAATATCGTTTGAGGCAGATTCAGGTGGCGCTGGGATAAGGGCACCTTCATTGTATGTAATTCAATGGAAGATCTAAAATACGAATTTAAACTGTCAATTTTGTAGGAATAAATTAGCAGTGCAAGGCAAATTAGAACTGAAAGAATATTGCTCCGCATTCAAAATTATACATTTTAATTTCTTTTTATCTCCATATATTCTGTACAGTCTTGCAACTGAAAAAATACTCATTAATGTTCCTAATTATGAGTATAATTTAAAATAATCAAATGTATATAATAAATGCACTTTGTGTCAAATGAAATGACCTCTGTGGCACATAGATATAATAATTAAAAAAGAGTTATGACATTTTCAAACTTCTCATCCACAGTTTTGTCTCTAAGGCCGTGGTTTTACCACATGTCACATGATCTTTTTAATCCGTTTAATTTTCAAAATATATTTTACATTTGAAAACATTAAGGGTGATCGTCAGTAAATCTTCTGCCTTATCCGCGCTTTGTTAACTTTCGCGGAACACATTTTTCGCCGAAATTCTGCTCAAGCAGTTGCGAAATATTTTTTGAGAGGTAAAATGCAATGCTTAGATTGTATTAAAACTAAATTTAATACCCAATAAAACATAGAATATATTTCATTTTAATTGAAAATATTTTTGGTGCTGCCATCTGTTGTCGTAATTTAATTCATACCGCATTTTTTGTTTTAATGAACCATTTTTAATTGTCTATTCCTTCCAATACGATATTAAATACAACAGATCATATATAATGCCACAATTACGAAACCGCACTTTGACTTGAAGACAAAACTGAAGTCCTCTATCACGCACATTCAGATCCCCTTATCAAATTTATAGAATGAGAAATTACCTTTCCGTCCCTGTGGCATTATTATATATGATCTGCTGTTGTATTTAATACTGTATAAAAAGAATAGATATTTAAATATGTTCACTAAAAAATTAAAATATTCGGCATGAATTACAACAGATGGCAGCACCAAAAATAATTTGGATTAAGGGTGAGCGTCAAATCTTCTGCCCTATGCGCGCTTTAATTTTCGCGGCACACATTTGCCGCCGAAATTCTGCTCAAACAGTTGCGAAATATTTTCTGAAAGATAGAATGCAATGTTTAGATTATATTAAAACTAAATTTAATACCCAATAAAGCATAGAATATATTTTTCATTTTAATCCAAAATATTTTTGGTGCTGCCATCTTTTGTCGTAATTTAATTTATACCGATTATTTTAATTTTTCAATGAACATTTTTAAATATCCATTCCTTCTAATACAGTATTAAATACAACAGATGTATAATAATGCCACAATCACGGAAAGGTCATTTCTCATTCTATAAATTTGATAAGGGGATCTGAATGTACATCACTGAGGACTGCAGTTTTGTCTTAAAGTTCCTTTGTCTTAATGCCATAATCACGGAAACGTTATTGAACTTTATTATATATGATCTGTTGTATTTAATAGCGTATTAGAAAGAACAGACATTTAAAAATGTTCATTAAAAAATAAAAATAGCCGGTATGAATTAAATTACAACAGATGACAGCACCAAAAATATTTTGGATTAAAATAAAAATATATTTTATTGGGTATTAAATTTAGTTTTAATACAATCTAAGCATTTCATTTTATCTTTCAGAAAATATTTCGCAACTGTTTTAGCAGAATTTCAGCGAAAAATGTGTGCCGCGAAAATTAACAAAGCGCGGATAGGGCAGAAGATTTACTGACTCTCGCCCTTAAATGTTAACAATAGTTACTGCGCGAAATTTTAAAATATCACTTTCCCACCATAGACTTAACATGGAAACCTTCTGAAAGAGGTCATGAAATTTTCAAGCAGATTTCTACTAAAAATATATTGGAGTATGAAGTTCTCCTGATCTAATTAAAATTTGTAAGTCACCCAGTTTTTCATACGTAAACTTTTTAACCGAACTAAATATCCGAAAATCTTTAGACTAGTTCTTGACCTGATGCGTTGTTTTCCCAGTATCTCATGGGAAGAGCTTAGACTTTATAATATATATATATACAAAATCTCACGCGAAAATTTAGATGGGTTCTGAACAATAGATTGGGTTTAAAAACAATGGACTTGTATTCACAGATTGCAAATTTTGTTCCAAATTCCATTTGAATCGCTTCATTCCTTAGTTAGATATCGTTCGTCTCCACAGACATCACCTAAAAAATGTTAGATTCGTGATCAGGGATGCTTGAATTGAAACATTGCTTTCCTTATACATTATACTATGTATATAAGGAAAGTAAAAATATAACAAATACCAATTTAATCGGCTTAAAAATTAGTAAATCGTTTCACATATTTTGCAGTACCTGACCAAGGTATAAATAAAATTGGATTAAATAATCACAAATAGAAATGCATTTTTGCACTTAAAATTCGGATTCGGGTTTCCAACTGGAGAGTACGTTTTAAACATCCCTAAACACGAATCAGCCTGGCGACGATAATTGGCCAACGAATGGAGCGATTCGAATAAAATTTGGTACAAAAATTGCAATCCATGAATACTGGAAGCCTATTGTTTTTATACGCAATCTGATGTTCGGAATCCCCTCTCCCCCCCCCCCCCCCTAAATTTTAGAGTGAAATTTTGAAAAAATCATCTAAAAATAACCTTTAATAATCATTTCTTATGTAACTTATTAATGTAATTTTTCATTAGAAAACGATTGACAAATTTTAGATAGCTAGCATGAACCGTTCTCGAGATATTGCACATTTTTCAAAAAACCATAAAATAAATATATATATTACCTACTGTAAAATATGTTCACTTTTCATAAGTAATATCATACGATAAATTTGATGACATCATTGTCGTGGATCTAGCTAATTCCATTAATGAGAAAAGATACTTTGTGAAATACTTTTGCATTTGAACGCCAAAAGTCATTTATCTGCTATAAGAATAACTTATTTCTCAGTCCATAATGCTTGGTGAGATTATGGCGACGAATTTGGGGGAATGTCGCAAACTTGGCAATTTTTCTAAAGGTTCCCAAATTAAACGTAAAGGTCGCCAAATCGATAAAAATGACTCTGAATCAATGAAAATGACGACTAATTGACGATAATTCAATGTCTTGGAAAAAATAAGTATCTTACAGCAAAAACAGTAGGTTATTTTTATAGTAAAGTAGTAAATGTATTGCATTATATAAGGAAAGTCATGTGTTGCCCACATCAGATTTTACTTTCGTTATATGTATATATATATAATGTATAAGGAAAGTATTGTGACGGAGTCGAAAATTCGAGTTTTCGACGGGAGAGCACGTTTCAAGCATCCCTGATCACGATTCGAACATTTCTGAGGTGAGGTGATGTGTGTGTCAGTGTGTCTGTGGAGATAATATATCTCACGAAAGGATGGAGCGATTCGAATGAAATTTGGTATAAAATTACAATCCGTGAATACTGGAAGCCTATTGTTTTTAAACACAATCGAACGTTCAGAATACCCCCATCTTAAATTTTCGAGTGAAATTTTTAAAAAAATCATCAAAAAATCAAAACCTTTAATAAAGTTACGCAAACAGACATTTCTTAGAAAACTATTGACTTTTGAACGTTAGATTTGAACTTTAGAACGCTAGCATGAACCGTTCTCGAGATATTGCACATTTTTCAAATAAATTTATCAAAATATCCCATAAATTTAAAAAATATATATTAACTGTTGAGAAACATGTTCACTTTTCATATGTAATATCATACGATACATTGGGTGACCTCATTCTCGTGGATCTAGCTCGGTCCATTCATGAGAAAAGATTCTTTGAGTAATACTTTTGTATTTATACGCCAATAGTCATTTATCTGCTATAAGAATAACTTATTTCTTCGTCCATAACGCTTGGCAAGATTTTGGCGACAAATTTAACGGAATGTCTCCAACTTGGCGATTTATTAAGTATTGCGAAATTAAGGAATCATATGGATAAAAATGACTCTAAATCAATGAAAATGACGACTTATTGACGAAAATTCAATATCTTGGAAAGAATATATGTATCTACTGTAAGAATAACCTTCTGTTTTACTGTAAAAGTAGTAAAGTCATTGCATTATATAAGGAAAGACATGTGCTGCCCACATCACATTTTTGATTTTGTTCTGATGTTTTAGGTTTGGAATGTTGCTTTGTATTATGCCCTTTGTCTGGCGATGCAAATAATTATTATTCACATGTTTAGTCTCTGACAATTAATTTCGCTTCTCGTCTGATGCTTTATCACATGAATAACGTGTGCTTAAAATGCCGTATTGGAGAACAGCAAGAAAAAGAAACGTTCGTTTTTTTAATCGTCCTTACAGTTTCCTCTGGAAAAAGTTGTGTGGCAATATTTAATTTCAATTTTTCTTACGAGCTTTTATTATTTGCTGTAGGGAAGAACAACTATAAAATTTCAGCAGTATATATGTATTTAATTATTAGGGGGAGCATTGCCCACAGTTAACAATCTTACAGGGGGAAACTGCCCCCCACCCTTGCCCTATGTCTGCGCCCCCACCCGCCACTGATTATGAGAATAACTCATTTCTCCCCGGCAGTCCATAATGCTTGGTAATAAATTTTGCGGGAAGTCGCCATCTTGGCAACTTTTAAAATGGTGCCAAATTGACAAAAATGTCGACCAAACTGATAGTGTCTTTTTTATCGGTTTGTCAACATTTCTAAATGTGAGGTATAATGTTTTCAAAATTTTAATTCAGTCATATGACCTGCTTACCTACTAGTACATAAGAAATGTTCTTCTCTCTGTTTGTAACACTTGGCGATATATCTGGCGAACAAACTAGCGAAATATCGCCATCTTGGCGACTTTTCACTCCAGATTGAAAATAAATATCGTCAAATTGGAAAAATTACGCTAAGTTAATAAAAATGATGCCTAATTGATGAATTTTTTATTAAAAAATTTTGATATATGGGCTATATTGTTTATTGAGGATGCTATCAATACTGATAACTGTAAAATTTAGATTGAGTGAGATATAAGTTCATTGGGTATGAAATAGTTTTACATGTTGCAATCCAGAAAAACGAAAAATGTACAATTGAACATTAAGATCACTGTGCCATGGATCTTATACGTATTTTTTTTTTCACTGTGAAAGAAGTAAATTCATTGCATTATATAAGGAAAGTCAGGTGCTGCCCTCAACAGATTTCTTTTATATTTTTCTCCATATATCTGAAAGTTAAGGGTGAGCGTCAGTAAATCATCTGCCCTATCCGCGCTTTGTTAACTTTCGCGGCACACAGTTTTCGCCGAATTTTTGCTCAAACAGTTGCGAAATATTTTCTGAAAAATAAAATGCAATGCTTAGATTATATTAAAACTAAATTTAATGCCCAATAAAACATAGAATATGTCTTTTATTTTAATCCAAAATATTTTTGGTGCTGCCATCTGTTGTCGTAATTTAATTCATACCGATTAGTTTTATTTTTTAATGGACATTTTTAAATATTTATTCGTTCTAATATAGTATTAAATACAACAACAGATCATATATACTAATGCCACAATCACGGAAAGGTAATTTCTCATTCTATAAATTTGATAAGGGGATCTGAATGTACATCACTGAGGATTGCAGTTTTGTCTTCAAGTCCAAGTTCAATTACGTTTCCGTGATTGTGGCATTATTATATATGATCTGTTGTTGTATTTAATAGCGTATTAGAAGGAATATACATTTAAAAATGTTCATTAATAAATAAAAATAGTCGGTATGAATTGAATTACGACAACGAATGGCAGCACCAAAAATATTTTGAAATAAAATAAAAAAATATATTCTATACTTTATTGGGCAATAAATTAAGTTTTAATATAATCTAAGCATTGCATTTTATCTATCAGAAAATATTTCGCAACTGTTTGAGCAGAATTTCGGCGAAAAATGTGTGCCGCGAAAGTTAACAAAGCGCGGATAGGGCACAAGATTTACTGACGTTCACCCTTAAATCAAAACATAAACAAATTACAAAAAGAAATAGTTGAAAGGGAATCGAGATAAGCACTGAGTAGATGCCACTATCGTTTACAGCAAGGTTCTTAAATTTCCATATATGTTATACATATAATTTGCAATTAATATCATCAAATTATCTGCACCAGTTAGTATTTAGTTCTTGTTAAGTCCCATAGATGGCAGCATCGGCATACGATTATTTCGAATTTGGATAGCGTTCTAGAATTTTGACTTCTCGTATCATAATGTAAATAATTTTTATATTCGTTATGTATATATATATATATATATATATAACCATGTAAAAGTTTAGAAAGTTGTAAATAAAATATTTAAAACAGAAAAATGGATTAAATGTCTCATCATATAAAATCTGCTAATCCATTGGCTGCAACAGTAAAGTAACGGTCATTTTCATTGGCTGTTGGGATTCCAGGGTGGCGATAAAAATGAACTCGTCCACAGACTTGTACTCTCTGCGTGTGCATTCCTGCAATACAATCGAGGTAAAATATATATTCTGTGATTGTGTGTAATGGTCTAAACACGTGGATCTTTAAAAAGTGGATTAAAAGCCTGGTGGAATAATTATGAAAGAGGTTAGTTTATTTAAATAATTTATTTGTATTTTCTCTTTGTGTTTTGAAAATTGCTCTTCCATACGTACAGTAAAATCAGGGGGAGTTTTAAAATTTCTAAGTACCCCTTGCTTGAACGTTCCTGAAAGTACTACAGTTTCATTTGAAATTTCTTTGCAAATATTATTAGGAAATGCCGTTTTATGAAACACGAACAAAGTACCGTTGTACTTGTAGCTTCTTATTTTTTTAACATAGCAGCATAGAACAAAATTAAAGGGTTTATTTTTGGCTCAATGGTCACGGAGACTTATTAGTTTCAATTATTGTTGTGAAAAATAGCTGCGATAATATGTTTTTGTTCGAGATGTCACTACGCCCCCCCCCTTTTTTTTTGTGTGTGTGTGTGTGGGGGGGGGGGTTACACTCAACCACAGTATCAATCGAAAAATATCTTCATAGCCGTTTAAACTGATTGGTAACACATTATTATTGCAACCATTTAGACCCACAATACCAATTTTTCGAATTATTTCTTTTAAAATTTGAAAAAAAAGAAAAAAAAACGAAATGAATTCTAATACGAGAATATTGAATTGAGCCATATTTCAGTTAATTTATATATATGTATAAATCACTAGTTTTAACTGTTTTTTAAGTGCAAGGAATTAATAAAATTATTTAATTTTTTTCCAATACATTGGAACATGTACAAAAATAAATTGATTTTTATAGAAGTTATATTGCTCTAAGCACAGCAAATATTAAACATCACTGATATTTAATAAAATTATAAAGTGGAAATTCGTAGCATTTTACTATTTAATTTTTTTCTCTTATGTATATGGGCATTGTAGTATAATTCCAGAGATTTCTATTCTTTTTATGTCTAGAGTTGTTTTCTGATACAAAACCAAAGTACGTGTCTCTAAAAGTAATTTCTGCATAATCTCTCTTTTTTTTTTTTAGTATTCATAAGAATTTCTCGAATCTTCCTAGAAAACTTTTGAAAATAAGTTCTTAAAACATAGTATGAACCCTGATTAGGAATAGTTAACTTTTAAAAAACTAATTTTTACAAAAACACTATATTTTCAATTTTCAGCATCTATGTATGCCTTTGATAAATACTAGCAGAGAAAAACGCCAAGGTCTGTTGAGCCCTGAGGTGGTAATGGGTGTAAGCTTAGACCACAGAAGTGTCCATTTGATCTCTTGCTTCTCATCGTAAATCTCATTAAAAGAAAGGTACTCTCAGCGCGTTTTATCGTTTGTTTTTTAATTTCTCCAACTGGGGGGGGGGGGGGGCATTTTCTTTGGATTATTTGATTTCTGAAAAATAACTTTCTGCGCCAGACACCTCCAAGTTATTTGTTTTAGAATATTTGGAATGATGAGCTGCGTTTAGGGGGTTAATATTTCCAATGGAACTTCTGTTTAGTTTCCTTACTACAATAAATCTATTTTCATCATTCATATCTGACTAATCAGCATCGTTTTCGTAAAATTACATTAGGGTTAGAATTAATGCTAGAGGTTTCATTACTTAAATTTCGTTCTGAAGATAAGTAAGTTGTACTCAGTGCACTAAGTTTGCTATACATTGGGGGGGGAGGGGGGCACTGAAGTAGAGATAACAAGTCACTGCACATACCTCTAATATCCAGAAGAATTCTTTCCTTGCCATCAGTGTCCAGTTGTGGGTTGTTTCGATACTCCATGGCTGTTGTGGCAATCAACTGTAGGGACTTTGCGTATTCGTGCGATTTCGTTTGCTTCGGCATGAGATCGACTGAGAAGTAAGTTAACCGGCCTTGTAATCGGCAAAAGTTCAGTCATAACGTAATCCTTGAGTCAAGTTAATTTGCATAGAAATAATGATCGTTCTTTGATGCCCGCAATGTGGAAACCGTTATTTGTGCAATTTGGATATTTACACGTATTTTTCTTTGAAAAGCTTTGGATTTCATTAAACCAGGTACTGTGTTTTGATTTTGTTGTCCACGTAGTTGTTGCATAAATAGCTAGTGCTACGTGAGACGTATAAGTTTTTTCTTAAATTTAGTTAAAGTACAAACTTTCTAAGTATCGTTTTTTTTTTTTAAATTTTATTATAAAGTGCAAACGTTTTTACAAACATTTTTCTAAGTTCTGTTTTCTCTTAAATTTTGTAAAAGTACAAATGTTTTAATAAAATTTCGTGATTGGCATTTCTATGCATTTTTAATTATATATGTTTTGTACAAACGTTCTTATAAAATTTCGTATTTTTTCTTAGTATTGTTAAATTATGCATTTCTAAGTATTGCATTTTTAATTATATATGTTTATATTTGTTACGCGCAATGTTCAAGATGGCATCCATTAGGACTTTTCAAACTCCGTACGCGTTGGCGCCATTCTTAGCGACAAAAAAAATGGCGAATTTAGCCAAATTCTTTATATCCAATCTGTTCCAAAAAAAAAAATAATACAAATTTCATTCAATCAATTTATGGGCAGACCGACCACTAAAAGTAGGAAGAAAAGACCCCCCCCCCCCCCCCCCCACACCCCGAAGAAATTAAAGCATATCTTGAGAAACAGGGTTTTCCCATATTCGGGAGTCGCCAATGCGTAGTTTAAAAACAAAACAACCCCTACCTAATTTTCTTATATTACTCCCCAGCACGAATGTAACATAAATCGATAAAATAAATCATATCAATTACATATATGCAGAAGATGCCCCCTTTAAATCCAAGGACTTTAAACAATGCTACCGATGTCAATTATGGCGACAAATGCTCGAGTGACTGGTGTACTCGTGATTTTAAGTGACTCAAGTGTGCAGAAAACCACCCGACAAGGAATGCGAAAAGTTCCTTAACCTCCCCACCCCCAAATTGTGCAAACTATGGAGGACCCCACCCGGCAAATTATAGAACATGTTCAAAACCCCTTATCTTACTGATAATCATCCCACTGATAGTAGACCAAAGAGCTTGAATCACTAGAGCTTGATTACTCCTCGAAGTAGTAGACATACTTCCGTTTCCAAGGCGAAATTTTAATCGTAGCTTACCCAGTAAAAATAACTTACATTTCGCCCCCCCCCCCCTCCCTCGCACCTTTAATACTACTATAATACCTCAAATGCCTAGGCAAATAGAACCCCTTCTGACAACTCCAAATGCTGAGATATCCCCTCAGTCAAGGCCAGAATGGAAAATGAGAAAAAAAAACTAATACAATCCTCATCACCGAAATAATGAAGACCAGAACCCCCCCCCCCCCCCTCCCTCAAAATTTCTCGAAATAGGCCATAAACCTAATCAGAAATACCCCCCCCCCCCCCTCAAAGCAGTCCAGTTAATGAAATAACAACTGTCCAAAAATATCAAGATATCCACCAGAACACAGTAACGAAAGTAAGAAATCCCCCCCCCCCCTTCCCCTAGGCCTCAAGGAACAGCAAAACTGTAATACCAAATAATAAAGTTAATCCACAAACCGACATAAAAGCGACCCCACCCCTCTCTAGGCATGAAAATTCAAACCTGGCTTTACCATTTTCCATCAAACTGTTAAAGAAAGGAATAACTGAAATGAAAATAGGGATTAGTGAAAAACTTTTTGGCTGTGTTTCAAGGATTAGCATTCCTAGTTAGCAACATACAAGTAATAGAGTACACTTTAGAATAAAATATATGAAAAAATAGATGTTTCTTTCACATATTTTCCTACAAATATATTAATTACTTATATTATCAATAATTACTTATTATGCAAGTAACATATGATAGTTATAACGAACACTTATTAATTATATCTATTAGGAAGTGATTGAAATTACTTTAAAATTCTTGGAAACTAGTTTTATAAATTTAATTTATAAATTTATAAAAATACAAATTTTAATTTTTATTTATACTTTTATAAATTTTATATTTAAATAATACATGATATTTCCTATTATCAAATTATTAGCAGCAGGATTTAAATTATATAATATTTATAAAAAATATAAATTTTATTAAATATATTTTTATGAATTTTATATTTAATAATACATGATATTTCCTATTATCAAATTATTAGCAGCAGGATTTAAATTATATAATATTTATAAAAAATATAAATTTTATTAAATATATTTTTATGAATTTTATATTTAAACAATATATGGTATTTCCTATTATTATTAATTATATCTATTACAAGGTAATTGAAATTTCCAATTAAAAGTATTTCAAAATTGACGATGAAAAACAAAATGAAATCCTTCGATATAAAACCGGAATACTGACAGAGCGACAGCCATCATGAAGACTAGATAGCCTAGACGCCTAGATCCCTTTTAGCACAGAATTATTTAGCACAGAATTCGAGAATAGTAGTCTGTGCCTTTTAGCTTTCATGCAGATATGCACTGAAATTTCCCCTCCGAAAATTCCTCTATCCCCCTCCTCTGATAAATGAACTCGTCTGCAGACTCGTTGTTGTTCCCTTTTCCATGCTGTTCTAGAGCTAGTGTAGTGTTTGCTGCATGTTGTTGTTGTGCATTACTGCAATCATCTTATAATCTTCACAGACTACTATATAGTCTGTGACAAATATGCTATTCTTGTGACTGCAACTAAAACCGTGATGATCTATTGAACAATCTACGAAAAAAGGTTAGTTTATTTAAATAATTTAAGTGTATTTTTTACGTCTTTTGAAAAGTGCTCTTCCATACGTACAATAAAATCGGGGTGAATTTAGAAAATTGTATGTAGTTCTTTAAAGTACTACCGTTTCTTTTTAAATTCCTTCACAAATATTATTAAGTTGTCGTTTTGTTCGAAAAACAGTGTTTTTTTGTTGTTGTTATTGTTTTTAATCTATTTTAGGTACTTTTTGTTAAAAGTACTTTTTGTTTGCTGTTGCTTTTTATCTATTTTAGGTACTTTTTGTTTGTTGTTGTTGCTTTTAATCTATTTTAGGTACTTTTTGTTTGTTATTGTTTTTAATCTATTTTATGTACTTTTTTTTTCTAAAGTACCGTTGTATTTGTAGTTTATTTTTTAACATAGTAACATAGAACAAAATTTGACATAAAAGGGCTTATTTGTAGCTCAATCATCACGAAACTTAATAGTTTCAATCATTGTTGTGAAAAATAGCTGCAATAAAAATCATTTAGTTGAGATGTCATTAGCCCCCCCCCCCCCCGGGGGGGGGAATACATTGTCAACTATATTATCAATCGAAAGATGTCTTCAAGCCCTTTAAAATGAATGGCAGCACGCTGTACTTATAATTATTTGGACCCACAATGCTGATTTTTAAATTTTTTTTCTTTTAAAATTTGAAAAAAAAAAAAATCTGGTAAGAAAAAGTTGAGTTGAGCCACACTTTAATTTATAATATATACGTAAATCGCTAGTTTTAACTGTTTTTTTACGTGCATGGAACAAATTAAAATTTTTTCATGTTTTCCAATGTACAAGAATAATTTGATTTTTATATATAATGCTTTAAGCCAATAAATATTAAACATCACTGATATTTAATAAAATTATAGAGGGAAAATTCTTAGCATTTTTCTATCTAATTTTTTTCTCTTTTGTGCATGGACATTGTAATTGGGATTTCTATTCTTTGTATAGATTCTTTGTATATTTCTAGATGTATATCTAAAAAGTTGTGTTGCTGATACAAAAACAAGGTGTCCATCTCTAAAAGTAATTTTTGCATAATCTTTTTCTGTTGTTGTTTTTAGTATTTAAAAGAACTTCTCGAACTTTCCTGGAAAACTTTTGAAAATGAGGTTTTAAAGCATAGTATATGAAACCCTGATTAGAAATAGTTAATTGCTAAAAAAACTAATTTTTCGAATTTTTACAAAACCACATCTTTTCAGTTTTCAGCATCTATACCTTTGATAAATACCAGCAGAGAAAAACAGCAAGGTCTGTTAGAGCCCTGAGGGGCCTGAGATGGTAAAGGGTAAGCTTAAGTCCGTCCAGTGTGTGTGTGTGCGTGCAACATTGTTTTAGAAGCGCTTAGTCTCAAAGAATTGTATTTGGGAGATATTCCAATCGTAGCTTTTATAGCACCACTGATAATACATACACCAGTCATGATTTGACGACATAGGAATAGTGCATCTAATTGTAAATAGGAGTATCCCAAAAGTGTGTGTGTGTAGGGGGGGGGGGGGGTCAATCAGGGTTGTCAAAAACCAGAGTTTTTTTGGGGGGGGGAGGGGGGTCAGCGGAATTTTCATAACTTTTATTTTAGCAAATTTTTAAAACTAACATAGAACAATTAATTTTTTAAATCAGAACTTTTAAACAATTGAGCAAAGCAGTAGTGTTGCTTAGCAGTATGAGTATGACTAATATATTTACTTCAAATTACATGGTATAATGGATAATGCACATGAAAGATACAACATTCTAAATAAAAATATGCCCTAAAAAATGCATTTATAATTATTACACAATTATGCATTTAAATTTATAAATGTATTTTGAAAAGTGAAGTTACAAAAATTTAAGTTTATTAAGAATAATAACAGAAAAAGAAATGTTATTAAAAACAATGTTATGAAATATGTTATTTTGTATAGAAAGTTTATTAACTTTTTATTGTTAACTGTCAGTAAATGCAATTTTAAGTTCAATTGCCCACTTGGGTTTTTTCAAGGGTTTTTTTACGTGGGCCAACCCGAAAAAACCCAACCGGGTTTTTTCGGTCATTTTTACTTGCCAATATTATCGAATTTAAAATAATTTTAATGTGAAAGAAAACACTGATATTAAATTTTGTTGTTCTTTCAATTTTTCATAAATCTTATCACACCTTAACCTTACTCGTTTAAGTATGAAACAGTAATCAGAAAATAAAACTAAATATTACGTGTTAAAAAATATAACGGTTAATTTTTTTTATAAAATATACAGCTAAAAAGAAAATCAATTATCATTTCATCAATATTAAAAAAAGGTGAATGTGAATAAAAAAAAAAACACTTGGATGAATATTCAATTTTGCAGTATTTTAGTTTCTTTTACACCAAGTTTTACACCATATGAAATAGTATTTAAAAACATAAACTAATTATTCTTTCTAATCAAAGTTTAATAAAGATAAGTGTTATGGTGCAAGAACATTAGGAGTTCTGCATTTTCAGGTTGCAGCCTATTATGTTTTGGTTCACTAACATTCCCTGCTTCTGAAAATAAACGTTCTTTGGTATCCCACAGTTTTTTCTTCTTCTGAAAACAAGCCTGTAAAGTTTCCTGTTTTCTTTTTACACCACGACTACTGCATGGACCATTGACGCCGAGTTTTCAGAATCTTGGGGGGGGGGGGGGGGGCACAATCCGATAAAGTTATTTAAAATATTCACAAAGTCGATAAAGATATAACAACTTACAAGGCCGCCTTGAAAAGAACAAGCATATGTCAGTTAGGTGACTACAATTGTTTCGAGGTCATTTTAAGCCCCTACTTCAGGCCAAAAGAACAAACGGATCCTACCAAAACTAACCAGCACCAGGATCATACTCAAGTGACTTACCTACCAAATTTTATGAAATTCGGACCATAAGTTTTTGAGTTAGAGTGGATACATACATTACACAGACACACACACAGATGTCACGCTAAAAATAGCTTTTTCTTATTCTAGAGGTCTCGAAACGTATAGATCCGTCGAAAACTCGAGTTGCCATTTTCGACATGATTCCAATACTTTCCCTATACATTACCATGTATTGCAGGGAAAGTAAAAATCTGATGTGGGCAGCACATTACTTTCCTATTACATTCAAAACAACTCGAGATTAAAGACTCTTTTTACTTTCCCTGCAATACATGGTAATGTATAGGGAAAGTATTGGAATCATGTCGAAAATCGCAACTCGAGTTTTCGTCGGATCTGCACGTTTCCAGACCTCTAGAATACGAAAAGACTATTTTCAGCGTGACGTCTGTCTGTGTGTGTGTCAGTCTGTGCAATGTATGTATCCACGCTAACTAAAAAACTAATGGACCAAATTTCATAAAATTTGGTGGGTAAGTCACTTGCGTAAGACCCTGGTGCTGATTACATTTTGGTCGGATTCGTAATAACAGAACCCGCCTTTTTTTTTGCAAAATGGCCCGTAAAAATTTCATATATTCACTCTAGCTAAAATACTAATTGACCATATTTCACAAAATTTGGTAGATAGTGACTTGTAGAATGCTTTGGTGCTGATTAGATTTTGGTACGATTCGGAAAAAAAGAACCTGCCTTATTTTATGAAATGGCCAGCAAAAATTTGAAAAAAAAGTAAAGATTACGTAGCTGAAACGAATCAATTAAATTCTTGTTTTATACGCAATTTTTGACGAGGAAAAGAATATAACACACTCCATTATACTTTAAGACTTACCGTTCTCAAGATATTTGAGATTTCTTGCATTTTTGTTACGCCACTTTCGGAAAAATATCCAAATTACCAAATGAAAACAAAAATTGAATTAAAAATGCAAATTTAGTGTTATTTTATTAAATTAAACTTAGTCTAATGAATTATTAAAGAAATAAAGAAAATATGAATTTGAGTCTGCAGGGAAAGTCATGTGCTGCCCACATCAGATTTTTATGTAATGTAAAGCTAACGAAGGCTACTGAAAATACTAATTTGAAAATCACCCTCATATAGATAGATATAATAACCTTGAGGAGGACTCCTCCCATTCAACCAGAAGAGGGGGGTTCACTTCCATTTCCACGAGGGCTATGGTGAGAAAACTGCGCCCTCACAATGGCGAGTCGTCTGTCGGTAGTCGTCATAGGCACGGACGAGAACCGGTTTCAGCGAGGAGGCAAAGCAAATGTCCAGGAGGTGCGCCCTCTTTGCTTCTTATCGTAAATCTCCCAAACTGAAATGGGTTCAAAGTATAGGATTTTACAAGGAGTGCCTTATTTGGGAAAGTACCATACTGCAATCTTTTTCGTCCATGACTTTAATCCCCAGTCGATCGAAGGAAAGGATTGCTGCCATCGAGACTAACTCTTTGATTGCTGCGAAAGATTGCAGATTAAAGAGTACTTGGCAGATTAAGTCCATCAAGTACTTGGATAGAATTTTTAATATAATAAAATATGGGTTTTCAAATTGAGTAGGAAAAGTAAATTTAGAGGGGGAGTGAGTTACTTTCGTTCGTTGCTTTAGGAGTGCGTTACTTCCTCACAAGGAAAAATTCAAGGAAGTAAATATTGGAAAGAGAGACCTAGAATCATTGAAACTGCTATTTCCATTTCTGTATTGAATGTGAATATCATTCCATAAAACGCTTTTTTTTCGAACCCGATTTAAAATTTTATTTAAAAGGCTCTAAATTTTTTTTTTTTTTTTTTTTAATTTAGAAGGACAGTTTTAAAACCAAAGTCCAAGAAAAAGCTTTTAACATCAAAATTGAAAATTGACTTTTGAGGTATGCGCTGATGCCTATAAGAATGTGCCCTAATATCTTAGTAAATAATAAATAAATAAAAGATTTTTTTTATTTATTTCATTTGCATGTCCTCGTTAAAAATGTATCCCTCGAACACAGGAAAGACACCAAACATCAAAAGAAAAATTTATTTTCAGAATCTCGGAATTACGATAAGAATTGATTATAAACTGTAGTCTTATACAAAGTTATTAAAAAATATATATATAACGTGGGCAGCAGATGACTTTCCTTATATAATGCAATGAATGTACTATTTTTACAGTCAAAAAATAATGTTTAAGATCCACGGTATTTTGTTTTTAACGTTGAATTGTATATATAGCGATTTTCCAAATGACAACATGTTTTTAAACTATTTACATGACTATTTCAAAAATAACATATATTTCGCGCAACTCTAAATAAACATTTATCAACATTGATAGCATCCTCAATAAGCGATATAGTCCATATATTAAAATATTTTATTAATTAATTCCCCAATTAGGTGTCTGTTTCATTAATTTCGTTTCATTTTTTGCAATTTTGATGATATTTTCGTCAATCTGGGTCAAAATATCGCCAAGTTAGCGATACTTCGCAAAATTATTCGCCAAGTTTGCCAAATGTATCAAAAAGTGTTAGACAAACCGAAAGAGCATTTCTTATATACTAAGAAGGTCCTTTAGACGGAAATCAGAATTTACGAAGCATTAGGTACTTAATATTTGGCGTAATTTTTATCAATTTGGCTATATTTTTTGTAACTTTGACAACTTTTAAAAAAATTGCCAAGTTAACCACGTCCCACTAAAATTCTCGCCAAGTGTTATGAACAGACGGACGATGAAATGGATTATTCTTATATAGAGTCTATTCTTATGTTCTTTCCAAGATATTGAACTTTCAACAGTTAATCGTCACCTCATTGATTTAGCATCATTTTCATCAATTTAGCGAATTTTTATCAATTGAGTGGAGTGACATATATGATGTGTATCAATTGAGTGACATTTTCGTCAATTTGGCAACATTTAAAAAGTCACAAAGTTGAAGATATTCAGACAAATTCGTCACCAAAATTTTGCCAAACGTTACGAACGAAAAAATAGGTTATTCTTATAGTAGATTCTTATATTATTTCCAAAATATTGAATTTTCTTCAATTAGTCGTCATTTTCATCAATTTGGAGATATTTTCTTTAATTTGGCAACACTTGAAAAAGTCGCCAAGTTGACGGCATTCCGCCAAATTCGTCGCTAAAATTTTGCCAAGCATTATGGACGGAGAAATAAATTATTTTTATAACAGATAAATGACTATTAGTGTCCAAATACAAAAGTATTACCCAAAGTATTTTCACTCATGGAACGAGTTAGATCCACCCTTCGACCAGAGATATAGGTAGACTGCGCATTGCTATTCAGAAGAGGTTGAAAAAGTGACCACTGCATGTATCACGTGACTTAGGGTCGAAGACTCGCAGACTTGGCGACTTATTGCCGCGCTTGGCGCTATAAAATAATTTTTTGTACTGGAGTAAAACAGTGCTGAATACGTCTGATGTTTTTCAAAATACCTATTGTTTAGGTCCTAACTAATCAAGTTCCATTAATCACACTAACATGAAAATTGGCATGTCGTTGTCTTTTGTGATATATTTTAATTTTCTAGTTAGAAGGTCCAAATTTAGTATTTCGTTGTCTTTTACGGTATATATTGATTTCTTGTATTTTGAGCCTTATCGGGCTAGCCCACCCTGGGCCCGCCATAGATATATACTCATTATGCGGGAATAACTCGAGATCCGGTGTATCTAGAAAGATCACATCATATTTGGCATGATTATCTTTCATGGTATATTTTAATTCATTGGATTTTGAACCTTACCATCCGAGCCCGTACAGGAACTGTTAAGAGTAATGCACTAAAGAATAACTTAATGTTACTCTAAGGAAAAACTCGGGAACCGGAGCAAACATTTTGTACGGTGTTGTCCTTCATATATTTAAGTTACATACAACTAATAAAAGGGTGTATTTGAAAAGAAAATACGTTTTTTGTTTGTTTTTACTTGTTTTCAATTCAATTAATAAAAGCATCAGTGAAATTGGCCATTATTTCGAAAAAAACATTAATTATATTATTTAAGGTTGTTGATGTTTAATATTAATGCATCAACATTTTAATAATGAATAAAAAAACTATATAAACTTTGAGATTTTAAAAGTATGCATATACAGAGCTACCATACCATTTAGTATTATAAACGTGCCACTAAAATTATTCCTTAACTTCAGTAAACGTGTATTTTTAACAAAATACTTTTTTTTTTAGTTTTTGTATAAACGAAGTGCAAAATTGCCTCAATGCCACTTTTCAAATTTAGAAATATAGCTGAGCAATATACAATTCTATATAACTATTCAAAATCTTGAATATTGTTCCCAAATTATGCAATAGCTACTTTATATTCCTTGACTCCCCCCCCCCCCCCCACACACACACACAAAAAAAAAAATGTTTTTAAAGATATTTGGACGCAGTGTTATTATAATAAATCAAAATGCTGCTTGCAAGACATTAACTTGCAACTTCTTAATAAAATGGCTTTATTAGTTCATAACACCCTGTCAAATGCAGAGAAGGGGTTGGGCAGGAATATACATTTTAAAATATTTTTCAGTTCTGAAATTCTTATTGCTCATTTTTTCCAAATATGTGGATGGAAAAGACCCATTTTATGTCAGAAGAACGAGGTATATCAATACATAATTCACCACTGGTTTATATAGTGTATATAAAATGAAACGGGATAAAATAAACCAAGAAATCACTAATTATTTAAGGTTGTTGATGTTTAATATTAATGCATCAACATTTTAATAATGAATAAAAAACCTGTATAAACTTTGAGATTTTAAAAGTATACATTTACAGAGCTACCATACTATTTAGTATTATAAAAGTGCCACTAAAATTATTCCTTAACTTCAGTAAACGTGTATTTTTAACAAAATACTTTTTTTTTAGATTTTGTATAAACGAAGTGCAAAATTGCCTCAATGCCAATTTTCAAATTTAGAAATATAGCTGAGCAATATACAATTCTATATAACTATTCAAAATCTTGAATATTATTCCCAAATTATGCAACAGCTACTTTATATTCCTTGACCCCCACCCCCCCATTCAGTCATTAGAAAATATACATTCAGTCATTAGAATTACCATACCTTTTAGTGTTTAAAAGTGCCGCTAAAATTATTTTCTTACTTCAGTAAAACTTTATTTTTAATAAAACACTTTTATTTTTGTACAAACTGAAGTGCAAAATTGGTAGTGAGGCAATACCAATTTTCAACTTTAGTAATATAGCTGAGCATTATACAATTGTATCTATTCAAAATCTTGTATATTATTCCCAGATTATGCAACAGTTCCTTGCCCCCCCCCCCCCCCCAAAAAAAAAAAAAAAAATTTGCTTTTAAAAATATTTGGACACAATGTTATTATAATAAATCAAAATGCTGCTTGTAAGGCATTAACTTGCAAAAGTTAAAGACTTTAACTTTCTAATATAAAATGGCTTTATTAGTTCATATTTATCAATAGAACAACACCCTGTTAAATGCTGGGAAGGAGTGGGGAATGAATAAGCATTTCAAACACAATTTTGAAATATTTTCACACTCAATTCCTCACTGATCAAAAATATTATTACTTTGACATAATTAAAAGGATCAAAGAACGAAGTTTCAAAGAGCTAAATAGAATCTATAGGACAATAATTTCTCCATATTTAAAATTATTTTTAATTTTTTAAATATGTGTTATGAAATTTCTTATATTTATGTTGTTGCATCCCAAAATTTAATATTTTCACAATTCCAATTTTTAACATAATGGAATGATATCTTCGCATTCTAATTTTAAAAAAAAAGCATTACTTTGAATCTTTTATGAATTTACGCGGCGACTCATTATATATGTTTTTTTTTATTATTTAAAATATCATTCTTTGCTTTACATATTACTTTGCTTACATCAGACAGTGAAACACTTTAGATTTCTTCATTTTTAAGATATGGAAAAAAGCCAGAGTTGAAAACAAAAATCAGTTTTGTTCCCAAATTTCTGTAAAAAACATTCTCATCCCTCCACCGACTGTTTAAAAAATTCCAGCCTTTATAGAACACTAGGCATAACAAATAATTGTTTAAAATGGCTAAACGTTAATTTTTTTTTTCATTTAACCTATTTTGATGCAATTTAGCATATTTTGCACATACAGCACAATTTAGCATATTTTAATGCTTAAACTTTTCTCTTTTCAGTTGTGTTTCCCACATCTTTCTTCATCTTTGGGAAAACTAATAAAAATAATAGAAATTAGCTAATATTTTAATAAAAGTTTTAAATGCACAAAAATTGAATTGAAAAATATTATTGTATATTTTATTGCACTTATCATAGATAAATATTAGGAATTTTATATGGTTACTTTATATATTTCATAATCACAAAAAACTTTCATATCGCATTTTAATTGCTCAATTTCATTTGATACATTACATATACAGTTAAGGACTTTTTTGAAATGTTTAACGAGTATTTTTTAATGTACATACAAAGACAGTTAATACCAAAAGAAAGTGAAAAAAGTAATTGTTTCTGCTACAATTCTCAAGAAAAATTATATTTACGGCCATACACTGTATTTATTTTTATAAGTCTGGAAAATATATACTCAGCAAAAAATATCAATTTTAAATGTGTACTTACTGATATTTATATAAATTTCTTGGGAGTTATTAATCATTTCATAGTATTATATGGCATGAAAACATTGTCAGGGGAAAAGAGTATGAAAATGTAAACAATCCAAGTTGGCGTATTAAAAGTTTCACCTTTATTTTATTTTTCTCTTCTAATTTTAAGCATTTATTGAGGTACAATTTATGAAAGTACACAAACATATATAAAATATTTTATTTTAAAAATATTTACAAGGCTATACATTATTTAAAAAGCCAGAAAATCTACTTTTATTATAGGAAGGCATGGTCGTACATGCCAATTAACTCTTTATTTTATATAAAATATCTTTTAAAATGAATGGAAACGACTTACCTGTGAAACGTAGTGTCTCCACTTTTGATAAACTTTGACGTACATCCATATGCAGCGCAGGACATTACCATATTTTGCTTAAAAGTAAAAGCAAACGTGCGATGTACATTCTCTCTTTCGGAAACGTAATGCAATTGCAATGGAAAGAGAGATGCGCAAGAAAATATGCGCGTAGTGGAGTGCCTAAGTCATGTGACTTAGTTCAGTGGTCACGGAAAGGTTGCCATAAGTCTCTCTACCTGTATTTCACCTCGATGGATCCACCAGAGTGATGTCACCAAATTTATCCCATGATATTATACGTGAAAAGTGAACATATTTCACAATATTTAATATTTTTTTTTTTTTTTTGTGATTTTTTGATACATTAATTTGAAAAATGTGAGATTTCTCGAGAACGGTTCATGCTAGCATTCTAAAGTGTATGTCAATCGTTTTCTAATAAAAAATGACATAAGAAATGACTACTTGCGTAACTTTATTAAGGGTTTTTCAGTGATATGATTGCTGCGCCAAACTGCGCCATTCAAAGTAGACTGCGCCAATCTGATACAAAAAGCAAATTTTAACTGATTTTGCGCCAAACACTGCGCCGTTTCATGAAAATACCGGAAAACGTAATTTTTCTCCGTAATTCTCGGAACGGAAAGAAAGAATTGAATCAGAAATTTCTCTGAAGAGTGCAATCTACCAGCAAAAATATATTTAAAGTACCTTGAGCAAAATCAGAGGATTAGACTTCTTTCTTTTCAAACAGCTTAAGTTTTTATTAACTGTGGGGTTGCTTTCTTCGGACTAAAGCACTACTCCCTACAACCAGTTAGTTCTCCCGGTGTCTGGAGTCGGCGAGTAGTTATGTATGCCCGTCATACACCGGGAGTATTGTTACCAGACAGCGGAATTTATCAAAGGACGAGCTTTAAGTTTCCCTGTATGTGGTGGTGAAAGCAAGGAAACATTTTCCGTCGTTTTACTTGATATTTGGATGGTCTGCGGGGGACCTTGCGGTTGAAGGGTTGTATGTTTTTATGACCGTTTGGCACAGACTTATTTTCCTTTGGCGTATTTTCTTCTTTCAGAATCCTTTGGCGTCTTTTTTCGTCGGGGTTAAAAAAATACTCATTTAGCTAAAATATTTTTGCTTCTGTAAACAGCTGCGAAAATATGTAAAGTTCTTAAGTAATTCTAGTAGAGTGAAACTTTGCACACTTGTAGTATCGTGGACATAACCGAATTGAACTCCCCCCCCCCTAATTTCCGAATGAAATTTTGAAAAAATATTACTTATTATTTTATGAGCTATTGATTAAGATGAAAAATAAATTGAAAGGGAATGCATATCATTTCAATCCGACCTTATTTAATTTCTATACAGTGATTTTGGGTATTATTTTTTACTCAACTTTTTCGAAAAATCATACATTTACCATCGAATTTTGAAAATACACTTTTTCAAGGCGCTCCTTAAAAACTGCATTTTTACACGGAAAAGGAAGGAAGGGGTTGTTAGGTGTTTCACTCTCTCTCATTATGGAAAAATTACATTTGTTATCCAAAGGAGTCCATATTGTAAAACAAACCCTTTTTACCAGATGATAGGTGTGTGTGAGTCTGTGGAGATATCTCACAAACGAATGGTGCGATTTCAACGAAATTTGATACAAAAACAACAATCAGTGATTACTATAAGTCTCTTGATTTTAAAAACGTAATCAAATATTCGGAAGACTCTCCCCTCCCCCCTTCAATTTTCGAATGAAAAAAATTATCAAAAAATCAGAACCTTCAATAGTATTTATTACATGAATAATCATTTCTTATGTCACTTTTAATTAGAAAACGATTGACACAAACTTTAAAACGCTAGCACAAACCTGTCTTGAATTACTGTGCTTTTTCTTAAATAAATGTATTGAAAAGTCACATAAAATTAAAAATCTGATGTGAGCAGCACATGACTTTCCCTGCAGACTTATATTAACGTTCTCTTTATTTTAATTAAATGTATTTCACTTTTAATTCAATTTTCGTTCTCATTCGGTAACCGGGCTTATTTTCAAAGACGGCGTAGAGAAAGTACGAAAAACTAAAATATCTCGAGAACGGCTAGTCCTAGTGTTATGGGGTTGGTCTTATTCTTTTCGTCGTTAAAAATTACGTATTAAACGAGCATTTAATGGATATATTTGAATATACCGAGATCTTTATTTTAGATTTTGACGATTTTTGCGGGCCATTTTGCAAAAAAAGGCAGGTTATTTTTTCCTAATCATACCAAAATCTAATCAGCACCAGGGTAACCCAAAAGTGACTCATCTACCGAATTTTGTGATATTCGGTCTACTAGTTTTAAAGTTAGAGTGGATACAAGCTTTTGCGGATCATTTCGCAAAAAAAGGCGGGTTCTTTTATCTCAAATCGTACCCAAAACTAATCAGCACCAGACTCGCTCACAAGTGACTTACCTACCAAATTTTGTGAATTTCGGTCCATTAGTTTATTAGTTAGAGTGGATACAAAATCTGCACAGACAGACACACACACAGACGTCACGCTAAAAATGGTTTTTTCGTATTCTAGAGGTCTTGAAACGTGTAAATCCGTCGAAATCTCGAGTTGCGATTTTCGACATGATTCCAATACTTTCCCTAAACATTACCATGTATTGCAGGGAAAGTAAAAAAGTATTAAATATTACGAAATACGTTCACTTTTCATATGTAATATTATGCGATAAATTTGTGAAAATCACATATATATATATATATATATATATATATATATATATATATATATATATATATATATATATATATATATATATATATAATAATAAATAAGATAAAATTAAAAATAAAATAGTTATACTAATTTAAAACATGATAAGTGTCATACCCTGGTTCAAAAACAATACGGAGGAAAATTAATTAAATATGATATGATAGGAAATATCAGACAAAAGGAAAACAATGCTACCATAAAAGACAAAATGATCTTAATTTCAAATATGAATATTACACATGAATTTATCAGCATTCAAGAGCGAAGCATACTAATCAAGTTCAAACAACAAAGGATTATCAAAATCTGGAGGCTCAAAATATTAAAATGACAAAATAAGAGAAAAGATACAATCCGAAAATATGAAATAGGATAGAAACTCTGTGAATCCAGCTTATCAAGGATCTTTGCATCCACAGAGGTTCCAAATGTGTTTCGCTCAACGATACAACCACATGGTTGAAATAACTTCAAAAGATCCGACACATTTCCAGACAATAACATTAACGAAAATAACAAAAATAAGCAAAAGGAAATTGGAAGGAATATAATGAAAGTGCATTAAGCAAACATATAAGCAATCTAACCAACAATCCACAATGATTCAGATAGAATTAAAGTCTTACCTTTCCTCACCATTATACAAGACACATTTTCGTTGCACTAAACAAGGTATTAGGAAAGAGTACAAGAGAGCGCCATCTGATGTGAATTATAGGAAATACTTCTGCATGTTTAACCAAAGGAATATACAAATTTATAAGTTTCAAACCCAATAATTAGAGATATAAAGATAAAATAAAAACATAAAAAATATATATATATAAAATATTAAAAAAAAAAAAAAAAAAAAAAGCGCAATAAAATAAGTAATAATTAATAATTAACAATTATATAATATGTATCCAAATCTTATTATTAAGAAAATAAAATCTCAAAGAATATTTTAAAGTTCAAAGTATACAATAGCAATTTCAAATTAGACTAAAACAATAAATAATATATTATAAATAGTATTTAAAATTTCTAAAGTGATATTTAACAAAATTAACTGGATATGATTCATTCTTACAGTATCGAAATAAATCTGCGAGATGGTAACTGTATTGTGTATTTTCACATAACCTAAAAATCCTATGAAATTGATTTATTAAAATATTTTTATATACCTGTTTACTCATACATGAATTAAAATTGATTATCTTGTGAATTTTAAAAGGAAAACTTTTTCTTTTATCATAAATGTTTGACAAAAATGAATATTCATTATCAAGAGATAGAGTTAAATCTAAGAAATTAACGCTAGACGAGAAGTTGCTTTCGTTTGGTAAAAGGGATAGATTTGGAGGATAAAAATCAAAATCTATATCATTTGATGAGGGAGCAATTTTAATGAGAATAACATCGTCAATATATCTATAGAATGTATATGCAGAGTTTATAAAATTTGACTCGTAGAAGTGTAGATAAAGATTTGCGAGAGCTGAACTGGCAGAGCCACCCTGTGGAACACCCTTAATTTGCATATAAATTTTATTGCCTTGCATCAAGTAATTATTAAAAATTACACACTTGAGAAGGTGGTGCACATAAGAATGATCGAAATTCAAATTTTGTCTATTATAGAAAGATTTAATAATATCCCAAGTTACTTTATATAGATCTTTTATGTCAATATTGTTGAAAAGGTCCTTAAAGTCATACGTTTTAAAACCCAAAATATTAATCGTATCCAACTTTTGAATTAATTGATAACTGTTATTGATAATATGAGAAGTTGAATTCTCATTTATATTAGAGATGATTTTATTAAGAATAACCAAAAGAGATTTACTAGCGACAGTTGCATATGATTTATGTCCTATAGTTACAGATCTAAAAGAGATAGGATTTTTATGAAATTTTGGGATCATGACAATATAAGGGAATCTTAGATTCTTGCAAGGTAATTTTAATAATTTATGAAAAGCAATAATTTTCTTAGATATGGATGTTGCTGAAGAATCAATTTTTTTAAAAATATCAGTGTGATTTAAGAAATCGTTTAAGATTTGTACATAATATTTTTTACATATGATGGCGTAATTGTTGGCAGTTTTATCCACATATGTGATGACAAATTGTGATTTTAGTTCATTAATTTCCTGCTTCAAGTTTGTATAGTTTAATGTAGGTTTAGTTTTAGGCAAGTTACCTAAAAGATGTTTGATGTTTGTCAGAATGCTAACCTTCCACATATCGAAAGCTTCAATAGGATAGTTTTTACTGCAAGCAATTTTGTATATGAATTTTTCTAGATCAATATTTAGTTGTTTAATTAAAAGAGAGTGATTTAATGTATTTTGGATTCGAAATTTGGTACCATAAAGCATAAGATTTTTAAGTGCTACATTTTGAACAATATTGAGATCACCAGTAATTATGTGTTTATGATTGCTGTCTATATATTTAGAATAGTTTGGCTGGTTACAGACACATAGTAAATTGGGAGAGGAATTTTGATTCATAATAGATTTAGATATATCATTGTAATTGAAAATTTGCCTACCTAAAGGGGTATTATATTTAAATGTTTTGAAAATTTGAGTATTAGGAACAGGAAAGCAGTGTTTATACTGCTGAAATAAATAATTAAAATTTATATTATTGTAAAGTGAATTTTTGTAATTAATTACACAATAAGTATTATATGTTTTATTTGGATGATAATTAGAGGTAGGAAAGGGTTGAATGTACAGATGGAGGTTTATAAAATAAGCTCGTGTTATAATTAGATCATATAAAAGGTGTGAAAAATGCTCATCCTGATTAAATGACTTTAAGAATATATTATAAACTTGATTTAATATTTGTTTTTTAATATTGAATACCCAGGTTTTTAAAGAATTTATGTTACATGAAGATTTAAAGTTTTTTCTTAACTCAGTAATTTTAGCTTTTATGTTCAGATTTTGACACTTTTTGTTGTTGTAATTTCCTCGCTTAGATCTTTTTGATGAGGCACTAAACGAATTATAATTAAGGATGTTAAATATGGAGATATCAAAATTTGGATTTTTATAGGTAGTTTTTACTACATTTTTATTATTATACATTTTATTTAATCCATATGGAAAAATAGTTTTATGCTGTTTGATTAGTGAATTTTCAAAATATAATCTATCAGCAGGATTCTTTACCAATTCTAGAATCGAAATTGAAATATTATCAATACCATGATGGTCAAAGTGGGCATATTCAAAATTATTTCCAGTGTGATGATATGCAGGAGGAGGAAGATGTGTATTGAGTGATGCTCGAGAACTAAATTTCTTAACATGGTTACGATGAACATTAAAACGAAGGTGAAGAGGGGTGCTTGTTTGTCCAATATATGAGATATTACAAGATACACAAGTTAATTTGTAAATGCAGTTATACACTTTACAAAAAGTTAAATATTTAGGGTTATTATTATTAATCTGAGAGGGTAAAGCTAAAGGACAGGTCTTACAACGTTTATCCCGGCAAGAACGAAAATACATGAGTTTTGGTGAGTAATGATGGCTTGGCATCGAAGAGTGTCTACAAAACATGAAAGATAAACAATTGGTTGCTTGATATCGATCCCCTATATCCCAATTTATATAGGTTACCGGGCACTAATGTATTGAATAACAATTACACTATTTTGCCAGGCGCTAACAAATAATAATAAAACTAATCATAGTAGAGAGATTTTCATAGAGTTAAAAAATGTACAAAGTACAAAGGTTAAATCCAATATTTAATTATAAATAAATGTGAATATATAAATCCTTGAATATATATAAAACTAAATATAAATATTAATATATATTAATATAAATATAAACTTGATTATTATAATTTATATACACTCAAATTACTTAGAGGCAAAGAGCACTAAAAGATAAAGAGAGAGAGCTGCACTGATAAGTGCATTTTTATCCAAAACTAACATGAAATTCAAATTATCACTAAGATATGCCAAAAGGGGGACAACAAGTAAGGAAAGAGTGGGTATGAGATACTACAGTATTTGAACAGTACTAAAATAAAATAATCAAATTTAATTACAGGAAACAAAAGACAGTATATGAACATTAAAGTAACTAAAATTAAGATGTATAAACCTATACACACTTATATATAAACATATACACACATAAATACGAATACATATCCATATATATATATATATATATATATATATAAATTAAAAAAAAAAATGCGGGGGGGGGGGGGGAGAAAGAGCAAGTTTAATTACAAATAGGCAAATTGCTAAGAGGTAATTAGAACACAGGATAGACAAGTATTTCATGCAGAAAATTATGAATATACTCGACCTTTAATGTCAAACATTAAAATTATGAAATATATTAAACAGATAATATAATAAAAGGATTACATAGACTTTTGAAGATAATTCTAGCACAATTCAAAAGGTCACATAAAACTATTATAAAGAATTTATATACTCTAACCATTAACATGCGCATGTGCAGCATAAATTAATGGAAGATTGTAAATTATTGTTATTAATATCAGTTAATAACTACAGTACTACAGATTCAATATAGAACTAACATTTGTAAATTTGCGCATATGCAGCAGATATTTTACAATGTGTCAATAATAAATAAGATAAAATTAAAAATAAAATAGTTATACTAATTTAAAACATGATAAGTGTCATACCCTGGTTCAAAAACAATACGGAGGAAAATTAATTAAATATGATATGATAGGAAATATCAGACAAAAGGAAAACAATGCTACCATAAAAGACAAAATGATCTTAATTTCAAATATGAATATTACACATGAATTTATCAGCATTCAAGAGCGAAGCATACTAATCAAGTTCAAACAACAAAGGATTATCAAAATCTGGAGGCTCAAAATATTAAAATGACAAAATCAGAGAAAAGATACAATCCGAAAATATGAAATAGGATAGAAGCTCTGTGAATCCAGCTTATCAAGGATCTTATATATATATATATATATATATATATATTATACAAATGTAATCCAATTTAGTATACTACTAAATAAAGAATAGTATATTTTGTTATACTGTGTACTACTATTTGTCATATTACTAAATAAAGAATAGCGCTAAGCTGCCGAATTCAATCGAATACAAAAAACATAGCTAACCAAATGAAAAATTGGACTGGAAAATGGAGGCATAAAACATGCGTGGGTGTCACCCTCCCCCCCCCCCCCCCCTCCTCTAGCCTATTTGTGGCATCTTACTCTTCAATTTGTATTGTATTCCAATTTTCAAATTTGGTTAGCTATATATATATACGTATATATATGTGTGTGTGTGTGTGTGTGTTGTAGAATGTAGCAATAGTGCATAGATTTTCATTGTCCGTTTAAATAGAGAATTAAGTATTTGAAATATATAATACCCTTTTTACATTTTCCCACTGCATAAACTAGGTCCAATCACCAGATACATTTAAGAAGACATCGGTGCAACAGCAATGGCAAGGGCAATTTCACCATCAAGCGACATTTTGCAAATAAATGAAAGTCACATATGAGTGCGATCGAAACTCACGACAGAAAGCGACAACCAAAGTTATTATTTATCACTCTTTGGCGATAGCCCGCCAAATCAGCACACTTTCACTTTCTCGGACCTTTCAAGATTGATGACTTCGGGAGTCTACGGAGGGCGACAGACCCCCTGTAGTTCCCGTATCGTCTGGAAATAAAACTCGTCTCTTTGATTCTCCAATGTATTGGGGGCTTTATGTGAACGTGAGCCCGCCATACACCAGGAGTATTGTTACCAGACAGCGGAAACAAACTCTCCTTCGATTATCTATTTTGAAAGATCTATGTAGGATAAAAGGAGCAAACGATTCCTTCCTGGAGTGCGGTAGACACAGGGGTGCCAAACATGCACAAGATGCGTTCGTGTGCACTCTGGAAACTCGGAATTTAAATGTGGACTAAAATGTCAGAGAAAATCGGTTTTTTATTCAACATTCTGAAAAAATCAGGGAATTTTCAACTTAGGTGAACCGAAAAATAAATAAAAAGTACAAAACTAGTTTATAAAGAACCAAACCAAAATTTTATCACTTAAAAGTGTACGTAGAAATTGGCGAGGAACGTTTCAGATCACTTGATTTTTATCCGTACGACTCATAGTGAGCAGGAAGACGAAAGAAAGCATTTGCAGTGATTGTTTGGTTTATCATTTTCCAATGATGTAATCTAGAAGCACCTCGTTAGAGCAGAGCGTCTTCCAGCTTGAAATTTGCCGCATACTTTGGTCATTTGTTTATTGCAAAGCATGGACCAACAAGGTCATTAACACTCAAAGGGGTCAACATCAGTTGCATTCGTAATGAATCATTGAGGAGTGGTATTTTATTTTATAAGAGATGTTATTTATTTCATCTGTTGCTCTATTTTTCATTTATTTAACTATTCCTAATCAAGTTTTCCCTTTTCAGCGGAACTAATTATATAATGATGTAGGGAATAATTATATAACACAGATGCTAGAAAATAAATAAAACGTCTGTTTTTTTTTTGTCATGCGTAGTATTGAGGAAATACTGTTTTCACGAAAATTTTTGATTTCAAGATTTTTATGTCAACATATGTTTTAAGACCTCCTGAACATGTTTGGATTATTTTTGGAGTGATGTTCATCTGTGGTCGATTTCCCGTATACATGATAGCTGCTACAAATAATAATGGATTTTCGCGAAACCTCTACCCTTCGTTCCCTCAAATAAGAAGGAAGGAAATCATACCCCCTTTCAAACCGGTATTTTCCCCGCTTGGACATCTTTATAAATACCTTGCTTGGACACGAGAACGGTGACACAGTCGAAATGCAGCCACAATACCGGCTTTAAGGGTGAGCGTCAGTAAATTTTCTGCCTTATCCGCGCTTTGCTAACTTTCGCGGCACACATATTTCGCCGAAATTCTGTTCAAACATTTGCGAAATATTTTCTGAAAGATAAAATGCAATGCTTAGATTATATTAAAACTAAATTTAATACCCAATAAAACATAAATATATGTTTTATTTTAATTTAAAATATTTTTGGTGCTGCCATCTGTTGTCGTAATTTAATTCATACCGACTATTTTTATTTTTAATGAACATTTTTAAATGTCTATTCCTTCTAATACGCTATTAAACACAGCAACAGATCATATATAATGCCATAATCACGGAAACGTAATTGAACTTGGACTTGAAAACAAAGGAACTTGAAGACAAAACATGAGTCCTCAGTGATGTACATTCAGATCCCTTATCAAATTTATAGAATGATAAATTACCTTTCCGTGATTGTGGCATTATTATATATGATCTGTTGTTGTATTTAACATTGCATTAGAAGGAATAGATATTTAAAAATGTTCATTAAAAAATAAAAATAATCGGTATGAATTAAATTACGACAACAGATGGCAGCACCAAAAATATTTTCGATTAAAATAAAAAATATATTCTATGTTTTTGGGGGCATTAAATTTAGGTTTAATATAATCTAAGCATTGCATTTTATCTTTCAGAAAATATTTCGCAACTGTTTGAACAGAATTTCGGCGAAATATGTGTGCCGCGAAAGTTAACACAGCGCGGATAGGGCAGAAAATTTACTGACGCTCACCCTTAAATTGTGCATGTGAACGGGGTTACTGAAAGTGACATGGAAATGTCCGAGGACAAAGCAAAGAAATAAATTCTTTAGAAGTGCAATTTCAGGTCTTTCAAGGGTGGGGTGAGATCTTTGACGAGTAATCAAGCTCTTTGGGTGAGATGCAGTACAATAAAGATTCAAATGTTGTCCTTCCCTGAAGGGGGATGTTCAAAGGGGAAATAGTACCCCCATTGTGTGGGTCATTTCCAAAAGTTTTCATGGAAGGATAAAATTAGCCCCATACCTAAGATCATGTCTTGGAACATGACCACCTGCAGATTTATCACTGGCTGAGAGCGCCTGGCTAGTGTTTAAAATGCCGATTATTTTTCAACTGCCGTCCAGGATTCTACCAGAGATCGTAATTTAGTGAGAGAGAAAGGGAAGACTGTGAACAATAGCATCGTTAGGCGTCAAATTGAAATTTCTAGTCGCAAATTATGACTAATGATCGCTAATTTCATTTCGAACACTGGGCTGGAGGGGGATGTTCAAGGGGGGTTCAACGGTCTTACAGGAGAGGATCACCAAAAACACAATCATTTGCTTTTGTAAACCATAATAGTTATTATTTCGATTGCGCTTGCGTACCTTGATCGTAACAATACCTCGCCGGTGAATTCGCGACCACTATGAGCATATGAAGAAGTTTGAAATAGGGCGTGCGGTCGGACTGCATGAGGCTGGATAGGCCCACCATCGAATCGCTCGACATTTGGGTGGGAACTATGCAGCAAATAGACGATGTAGGCAGGAATGGGTCCGGGATAGCAAATTTCAGCGACAAGCGGACGGCCTAGAGCAACGACAGAACGGGAAAATGAAAGGAAAGTTCTGCCCAGAGATCTCAATATAAAACCCTTTTTAGAACATATTCAAAAATTTGCTCAAAATTTCTTCAGAGATCTCAATAGAGTAAACCGCGGTACAATCCGATACTCCCGAAGGCGCGCAATCGCCCTAGGCATTGACGGGGCGCTGCCCAAAGTTAAGCGGATGCGTTCTTCCGCCCTAAACGGAGTCGTCTTATCTAGCATTGTTTTATATCTGCTTTACCCCCCTTTATTATCAATGAACTCTAGTTATTTCAGTGCCCCTCCCTGACATTTGGGAATTCGCGATTCTACGACGAACCTTTTAACTTAGTTTAAATAGTGTAATTTACCCTCCCCCCCCCCCCCCCTGTTCTCAAGCTCAAGGCCCTGCACCCCTAGGTTCTTTCTTCTGAAAGTATCTTTTTTGATGAATGGTACGAGCTAGATCCACGAGAATGATGTCACCAAATTTATCGCATGGTATTACGTATGAAAAGTGAACATATTTCTCAATAGGAAATATTTTTTTTATTTTATATGACTTTTTGATAATGTTTTTGAGAAATGTGTAATATCTCGAGAACTGTTCATGTTAGCGTTCTAAAATTTATGTCAATCGCTTTATAATGAAAAATTGCATAAGACATGTCTATTTGCGTAACTTTATTAGTGGTTTTGATTTTTTGACAATTTTTTCCTAATTTCATTCGAAAATTTAGGGGGGTTCTGAACATTCGATTGCGAATAAAAACAATAGGCTTCCAGTGTTTATAGATTGTGATTTTTGTACCAAATTTGGTTCGAATCGGTTCATTCGTTCGTCAGTTATCGTCTCCACAGACTCACTGACACACACACACACAGCATCACTTCAAAAATGTTTGATTCGTGATCAGGGATGCTTGAAACGTGCTCTCCCGTCGCAAACTCGATTTCGAATCCGTCACAATACTTTCCTTATACATTATGTATATAAGGAAAGTAATAAATACTTTTTATAGAATAGAAACTAATTAATTGCTATGCAGCCGGCAATAACTTTCTTCAAATTAAATGATCTGTTAAATGGTAATTTTTTTGAAGGATAATTTTTGTGTATTTTTATTAATATCTCCATACCAACTATGCTTAAAAATTTAAAACATGGATTGTTTCCTGTAATAAAATAAAGAATAATCGCAGTATTAAGAAAATATTGTTTCTCCTAAACATGTTTTCACAATTTTTAGAGTGATGTCCGGCTGACTGTTGTCGATTTCTTGTCTTCACGATATATTAATAGATTTTCACGAAATTTTAAATTCTGCTTTGATAACGGAAAAATCTAGAACTAGATAAAAATATTAAATACGAGCGAAAACTAGAAATTTAAAAAAAACCATTTAAAATTTCTATGTTCTTAACATGGCAGCACAGGTCAATATTTGACATAAACAATCATAAAAAGAGCTATCTGTGGCCTAATGATCACGAAACTTAATAGTTTCAATCATTATAGTATATAATAGTCGCAATATAATTCCTGTGTTCGTGGCATTATTAGCCCCCCCCCCCCAGGGTGATGGGGTAAGTTAGCCCATTGGGGGTACATTATCAAACTTGGTACAAATTGAAAGAGTTTTTCGAGCCTTTAATTTTGATAGTTAATTCCTGTTAATTTTGATTTGAAAGATTCTGCAGTTTTATTTGTCCTAATGACAATTGTTAAAAATATGTATATCATAATAGTGGATATAGACGGAAGTATAATGACATCATGTGAAATATTATTAAGTATATGTATCATTCAACGAAAGGATTACATTCTCGTATAAAAAGGAAATATAGAGAATTTAGCTCAAAATCATTTAAACTAAATTATAATAATTTAAAATAAAAAGAAACACAAGCAGGTACAGGAAGTGCTGACTAGTTTGTAGGGAATGCCAATCCAGAAAAATATCTCATACAGATAATTCGCTTATCATTACAGTAATATCTGCATCAGAATTCATCTAGCGCATTTTCAATACATTTCAAACAGGTTTCAATCATTTGAAATGTTTATCTTATCTTAAAATTTGAATGTACCATCATATGCACGCGCGACAATGTAAACAAACGCCATATTGAAACAAACACACCAGGTTGCAGGAAAATTGTTTGGCGCCACAGCGCCAATCGATGTAGACCCTATCAACTTTCTCGCCAATCTGTACTTTTGAGGGGTGTAATAGATCGCACAGACTAATAAAAACAGACTTTACACTCGACCGCAGCGCCCTCAACCACCAACCAAAATATCAAGGTTGGCACGCTTGGCGATGGTCTGTGACGGTTTTCGCCAAGACGTTCTGCTAATATAACCCTATTTGGCACTGAACGAAACACTTGGAACTTGGAAGAACGTTGTTCTATCATGGCATGTTTTCACGTGGTAAACGTAATTTCGCTGCTATTTTGGATTTTATAATCAATTATTTTATTTTTTATGGATTACTAAAAGAAAAAGATTTACGTTTGCAAGGTATGTAATTTATTTTAATTTAAATAAAAAAATTATTTGTTATCCATCCCATATTTCATCCTATGCACGTGTTCATCATAAGAAATTGGTGCAGTATAATCACTGCCGATTAGATTAAATTCCAAGAAGCAGTGGCATTATTAGTTAAAAAACCTTTTCCTCATTTATATAAAATGCATAAAATTTGATATTTGGGTAGCTTTTTCTAGAGAAAGTTGAATATGATATTGAATGTGTATACATTTTATATGCTTTTTACTAACTGACGTATTGTGGAAAATAATCCCCCTCTTTCTAATTAACGATTGAGTTCGACACCTTTGATAATGCATTTATGTAAATTTGTTATTTAGTATAAGAATATTAGTGTATTTAAAAAAATTAGTAATTTTATAGTATTCTGTGATAGATCGGTACTCGTAAAATTGGAAGTAGGTCACGGAATGACAAACAAAGTCAGGAATTTTAAGATCGAAGTTTCCCCCGTTTTTAACACTTTACAACAAAGTTGAAAAGTTTTTATGCCTTTGTTCATTGTGTCTGTCTGTCCGTTAGCACGATAACTGCCGTAAAAATGACTTTATCAAAATGAAATTTTAGTATGTTTTTCAGACGGTCTGTGGGACCTGTGGGAATATAAATAAATAATATCACCCAATTAGTTTTTTATTGAGCCCGGGCTGAAAAAATGAAATACATTGAACCCTATGGGACCTAATTTTTCAAACATTTTTTAAGTAAACTTAAAATTCACGAATTGCTTCGAAATTTTTAGAAAATATTCACATTATCCCATAGAATATATATAAAAAAATTTAGTAAAATATGTTAAAATTATTTAATATAGGGAAAAAAACAAATTCAATTAAATTCTGACTTTGGGATATCCTCCAGAAAGAAAAGAGAGATATATTATATAATAAATATCTTTCCAAATGTTTAATCATTTTGCATATAAGAGAGGCTTTACATTTTAGAATAAATTTAGTAGATAACAATTTTTCAATTTTTTAACTAAAATAAATTATTATAGTATTGTGATGAATGAAACGATTGGAAAAATGTTTGTGAATATAACTTTTTTTCATATAACTTTTCATGATATACTTATTTGATGGCATTTTTAATGCATTTTCCTACGTCCTAGAGAGTTAAAATTTGGTACATAGTTTAAATTTGTTGAACAATTTATTCGACAAAAATTTGATGGATCTTTAAATATAGATCATACATTTTTTCCGAAATGACCTGAAAAATAATCCCCGTTCATTTCTATAAATCATTGTTGTAATATTGTTAAAAATTCTGATGTGGACAGCACATGTCTTTCCCTGCAGACTCATATTCGTTCTCTTTATTTCTTCAAAAATAATTTGAGTTTATCTGCACAAAATAACAACCATAAGTATTTTAAATGGCATTGAATTTACACGTTAAACTAAAATTTGGTTCTCATTTGATAGCTGGACTTATTGTCAAAGGTGGCGTAGCGAAAACGCAAAAAAACTAGAATATCTCAAGAACGGCTAGTCCTAGAGTAATGGGGTTAGTCTTATTCTTTTTGTTGTCAAAAATCAAGTATAAAATAGGAATTTAATTGATATAATTGAGCACACGTAGTCTTTTATTTTTATATATAACGATTTTTGCGGGCCATTTCGCAAAAATAGCCCATTCCTTTTTCTCGAATCGTACTAGAATAACCTACAAATGATTTTTATACAAAGTTTTGTTAAATTTGGTATATAAATCACTTGTAGGTTATTGAAATATTATACACCAAATTCTGTTAAATTTGTTCCATCAGTTTTTAACTAGAGTGGATAAAGGCAATTTCTGCAGCCATTTCGCAAAGAAGGCAGATTCTTTTATTACGAATCATACTATAATCTAATGAACATCAGGATTTCCCACAACAAACATACCTACCAAATTGTATGAAGTTCGGTCCATTAGTTTTTCAATTAGAGTGGATATAATATCCACACAGACACACAGAAACATACACAGATACACCCTTACACATACAGACGTCTTCCTAAAAATAGTTTTTTCGTGTTCTAGAAGTCCCAAAACGTGTAGATCCTTTGAAAATTCGAGTTCCGATCTTCGGCACGATTCCAGTACTTTGAGTACACACACATATATTATCTGTGTATCTAAATTCTGTGAATAAGCAATTACAATAGTTGTGATTTTAAATGATCCCTAAACTTTTATTATTTCTTCAACGAAGCCTAATTTTAACATATGCAGAACGCAAATAACTCAAGCGATTGTAAGATGAATTACATAAGAATTGCTGAATTTTTTTCACACAAAATTATTTAGCTCTGGAGTCTGGAATACAAGTTATATGAATGAAATATTCATTGATTTTGCATAAAGAATCAGATGATTTATATTTCGATACAGTTTTAAATATTTAAGTATAATAAATTACTGTGATAATGTAAAAGATATCACCACTGAATGTATCACATTTTAGAAATTTCTAAATGAAATTACATTTCAGTTGGAAAGTGTTTCATAATCAATGCTTATGCATGATTGATCTTTCTTGTTTTTTGTCTTTTTCATCTAAAAATTCCCTGGTGTCGCGTCTGTTTCTGATTAACGTGGGAGAAATGTATTTGCGTCGATTAAAATTTTTATGCTTATTCTGTGTTATATACAACAAGAAAACCTATTTTTCAGACGTATTATACTAAAGAAATGAAAGACTATATTGCACCATACCGAGCACCTCAATAAACGGCATTTGGCCGCGACCTTCCTTATATTTCGTTTTATTGCGAAAATATTTTTCCACTTCTACAATCTGTTTTCATCGTCTAAAACGTTTGTAATTATTTTGTATTTTATATAAAAAAAAACTATTTTTCAAACGTATTATTAATGAGATGGCTATTTTACAGCAGTATGGCGAAAAACGGTATTAGTGCGCGATTTTTCGTTTCAATTTTTCTTTCTGGTGTTAGCAGCTTATGCATTTTTTACATCAATCCCTGTGATTAATATGATTCATACTTTTTACTTTCCCTGCAATACATGGTAATGAATAGGGAAAGTATTGAAATCATACCGAATATCGCAACTCAAGTTTTCGACGGATCTACACGTTTCGAGACCTCTAGAATACGAAAAAAACATTTTTAGCGTGACGTCTGTATGTGTGTGTGTCTGTCTGTCTGTCGGTCCAGATTTTGTATCCACTCTAACTAAAAAAGTAATTGACCGAATTTCATAAAATTTGGTTGGTAAGTCACTTGTGGGCGAATCTGGTGCTGATTAGTTTTGGGTGCGATTCGTGATAAAAGACTCCGCCTTTTTTGCGAAATGGCCCACAAATGCTTGTATCCACTCTATCTGAAAAACTAATGGACCGAATTAAACAAAATGTGGTAGGTAAGTCACTTATAGAACACCCTGGTGCTGATTAAATTTTGGTATGATTCGGAAAAATATAACCTGCCTTTTTTTGCAAAATAGACCGCAAAAATTGCCAAAATCTAAAATAAAAAAATCTAAAATCAAATATATCCAGGAAATGTTTGTTTAATACGTAATTTTTAACGAAGAAAAGAATAAGACTAAACCCATTACACTAGGAGTAGGCAGGCGTTCTCGAGATATTTTAGTTTTATCATATTTTCTCTACGCCACCTTTGAAAAGAAGTCCAGTTATCAAATGAGAACGAAAATTGAATTAAAAGTGAATTAAATGTAATTAAAATAAAGAGAACGTGAATATAAGTCTGCAGGGAAAGTCATGTGCTGCCCACATCAGATTTTTTCTTTTTGTTTGAATTGTTCCCCATAAAACGTTCATTTTTATCACTGTTGTTTCAGATCAGAATGTATTAGTGTTTTGGGCTGCAATAAAGTTATAAATCAAAGAGAAAACGAAAGCAAACTTTCTCTGGAACTTCAGAAAGGAAACAAGCCTTTGACAGCGAAAATAATGGAAATGTCAACAAGTTCTGAAGAAGAAAGTGCTCTTATTAGTGCTAAAAGACTTCTGAGTAAGATTTTTATGTTCTTCATTTCACATTGTATTATCTAGCAAGGGTAAAGTACATGGGTTACTACATCTGGCTGATATACATATGGTTACTGTGTTTTATGTTTTAAAGAAATTGCGTTATACAAATATTGAAAGAATTGCTTAAAATAAATCAGTTCATACCTTTAAAGTTTGCATATTTTCTGTTCAGAAACTAGGTAAAATTTATTTTACATTATCCACAAAATCATTTCATTAAATAAAGTATCAAGGCCAAGTCTACTGAATTTGGCGGGAGACTCCCGATTTTTCAGTGTTTATCCCGATTTCCCGCTTTTGAAGACACATCTCCCGATTTTTTGAAAAAATCCCACGTTCAGGGATAATATCCCAAAATTTTTCCCTATAAAAGGGATTTTTTAGCAAAGTGGGAAATTTTTCTCTATCTGATCAGGAGTACGCTTATAGGATTACAGATCAGACGTGAAAAATTCTGGATTTGGGCCGGAAACTTCGGATGTTTTATTACTTCTCCGGCCTCCGGATTACTAACGAAATTCTCCGGCTTTTTTTTTTGTTTAAAATTTATCAATTAACCAGTCATGGTATAATTCCCCGGAAACGCCGATTTTCCGCTTTTTTAGCACTGATTCCTACCATTCCCGGGATCGTAGCAACTCCATAATAAAATGCAGGGTAATGCCAATCAAATTAACGTAGATTTACGGCCGCGTGTACTGTAAATTAAGATCTCGATCGCTTATTTTATGAAAGTAATAAATATACTTCTTCAAAGGTTGTCTAATTCAGCATGAAGCGCTAAAATGTTATTTTGTTCATTAATTTCGCATAAACACTGCGATTGCGCAATTCAGTTTGTTCTCATGAATCGCCGAGAGTGCAATAATATCTTTTTCCATCCATCTCAATCTTCTACATATTGCATTTTTGATTGACCAAACTAGCTTATTTTCATATTCTGATTAAATATTATGGTTAATTTCTTAATTATTTTCGCATAAACAGTGCGATTGCGCAATTCAGTTACATCGCGTGAAATGCCGAGAGTACGTTAACATCTTTTCCCATCCACCTCCATCATTTAAATGTTGCATATTAGATCGACTAAACTAGCCTATTTTCATATTCTGATTAATTATTACTGTTAATTTCTTAATTATTTTCGCATAAACAGTACAATTGTGCAATTCAGTTACATCGCGTGAATTGCCGAGAGTACGTTAGTATCTTTTTCCATCCATCTCCATCATTTAAATGTTGCATATTAGATCGACTGAATTATCTTATTTTCATATTTTGATTAATTATTACTATTAATTTCTTAATTATTTTCGCATAAACAGTGCGATTTCGCAATTTAGTTACATCGCATGAAATGCCGAGAGTACGTTAACATATTTTCCCATCCACCTCCATCATTTAAATGTTGCATATTAGATCGACTAAACTAGCCTATTTTCATATTCTGATTAATTATTACTGTTAATTTCTTAATTATTTTCGCATAAACAGTACAATTGCGCAATTCAGTTACATCGCGTGAATTGCCGAGAGTACGTTAGTATCTTTTTCCATCCATCTCCATCATTTAAATGTTGCATATTAGATCGACTAAACTAGTTTATTTTCATATTATGACTAATTATTAAGGTTAATTTTTTAATTATATTTGCATAATACAAACTTTTCTATTTTAAAAAATCTGTACCATGCCCTTACATTTTTTCTGAAAAATGTAATTAGTGTTTTCGAAAAATTTAATGTGAGTCTGCAATCAGAGACCCCCAGAGTCCATAAGCTAAAGTCCCAAATTCAAGTTTTTTTTACAGATATATTAGTCAGATTCATAAAGCTTGAAGTCGTGAAAGCTTCGACATGTGTCTTCGATATCTCTTATAGTGATTCAACAAATCATAAGGATAATGAAGACATATTTGTGGGATCAGAGACGTTCGAGTGCCTGAAAAAATTAAACTCTGATGAAACAAAGCAGTTTTTTGAGTACGTCAAAAACTATTATTGTATGACATGCAATTATATTATCAGAAACTTTCCAATCAACTGTTTTACATCATGCTGAAGTCGTAGATGTGTCTCAGAGGGAAAAAATTAAATTTCCTCGATAAAATTTTTTATAGACAGATTTCCCTCTATACTGCAACTGCAAAAAGACTCAACAGAATCAACGTTTGATATAATTCATAGTGTAGAGACTAAGTTTTTGCATTATCAAATGGCAGCTCTGCCAGAAGAAATAATTGCTGAAGGCCAGATGTTCAGTGGGCTAAGTTAGGAAAGCAAAAAGATCCTGTGTATAAACTTTTGTATGGTAAATTGAGTAGTATCATGTTGGCGATACTAACACTCCCCCATAGTAATGCTGCATGTGAACGAATTTTTAGTCTTGTAAAAAGAAACAAAACTGATTTTAGAAGTTCCATGAGTATTTTGACTTTACAGTCTACTTTAATTGCCAAATCTCAGATAAATGGTGCTTGGTGTGAACAAACATGGTGCCACTTTCTTGAAAAAGGCCAAATCTGCTACCTATGTATCAATAAACCAAAAAGATTCTTAATTTGTCTTTGTTTTACTTACTTTGTAATAGTGTATTTAAATTGTGTAATGACATTTTTTTTTTTCAAATATGAAAATAGTTTAATTTTACTTTTGAATATTGATGCATTTAAGGAGAACAAATATAGTTATAATTTTATGGGTGTAAAAAAATTATGCATTTCATGTATGTTTCAAAATTCTTATCTCATGAGGTCTTAATTTTTTTTTATTAAGTAAGATTAATTATATAGTATATATATATATGGGTTTCACCAACCTTCCTTCCAGGGGGGGGGTTGCAAAATCACTGTCAATACATAATACATTGGCTAAGAAATACTAACATGCCAATTTCAATGGGGGGGGGAAGCAAGTACTCCCATGCTGGAGATACCCATGTATATATATTTTGTGTGCAACTATTGCGTGTCATTTTTCTCGCGTACAGTGTTCCTAATTTTTTATTCTCTGTGTTGGCAGCTATTGGTACACCTACTACAGAACTTCAGAAAGGAATCAAGCCTTTGACAGTTAAAATAACGGAAATGTCAACGAGTTCTGAAAATGAAAGTGCGATTTGTGCTCTTAGACTTCCAGGTAAGATTTTTATGCTCTTCATTTCACATTATATTATCTAGCAAGGGTAAGGTACATAACTTACTACATTTGGTTGCTATACATATGGTTACTGTGTTTTATGTTTTAAAGAAATTTTGTTATACAAATATTGAATGAATTGTTTAAAATAAATCAGTTCATACCTTTAAACTTTGCATATTTTCTGTTCAGATACTAGGTAAAATTCATTTATTTTACATTATCTACAAAATCATCTCATTAAATAAAAGTATCAACGCTTGCCATATACATGAAATGTAATATCCACAATTGTACAGATATTTATTCTTATATCAATGTAAAGATAACTATTGACTTACATGGACACACGTTATTTTTCCATGTAATATCCACAATTGTACAAGTATGTATTTGCTACATAGGTACACCAACTACAGAACTTCAGAAAAAAAAAGGAAACAAGACTTTGACAGCTAAAATAACGGAAATGTCAACGAGTTCTGAGGAAGAAAGTGCTCGTATTAGTGCTAAAAGACTTCTAGGTAAGATTTTTATGTTCTTCATTTCACATTATATTATCTAGCAAGGGTAAAGTACATAACTTACTACATCTGGCTGATATACATACGGTTTCTGTGTTTTACGTTTTAAAGAAATTGTGTTATACAAATATTGAAAGAATTGTTTAAAATAAATCAGTTCATACCTATAAAGTTTGCATATTTTCTGTTCAGAAACTAGGTAAAATGTATTTATTTTACATTATCCACAAAATCATTTCATTAAATAAAGTATCAAGGCTTGGCATATACATGAAATGTAATATCCACAATTGTACAGATATTTATTCTTATATCAATGTAAAGATAACTATTGACTTACATGGACACACGTTATTTTTCCATGGAATATCCACAATTGTACAAGTATTTGCTACATAGGGGCACCAAAGCAGGAATCTGAGACCTGAAGAAATCCGTGTCAAGGTCCTACTTCCAAGACGCTGGTGTCAGATTATGGTTCTCAGGTAGGTGCTCAAGCGTCGTCCAATGCAAGTGCTGCAATAATCTACTCGTATCGTTGGCAGTGTGGAGTCGGGTGTTATCATGAAGTATACGCCTTAACAAGTTAGCGATGAATTTCAGCTGATGTTATGCTCTATGCTAACAGAAACATCACGATACGGATCTCAACATTTGACCACGTTTCTACACATGCCGCATATCTAAATGTTTGTCAAATATTCTGCCTTATATGTGCTACCCCTTCAGTGGCAGTGAAAACAAAAACAAGAAAGATCAATCATGCTTAAAGCATTGATTATGAAACACTTTCCAACTTCAATGCAATTTTATTTAAACATGTCTAAAATGCAATACATTCCTCGATAATATTTTAAAACGTATCGCAATACTACATTAATTTATTATATTTGAAAACTTAAACCTTCGTCGTAAAAAATGAACTTCATTCAAATAACGACATTGAAATATAAATTGCCTGGTTTAAGCATCTCTAAAATGTGATATATTCCTCGGTAATAATTTTAGAATTATTATAATACCACGATAATTTATTATATTTGATAACTTCATCAAAAACAATGAAATTCATTCAAATGACGTCATAGAAAAAATAACAAGCCTGGCTCTCTCTATAAAAGCAGCATTTCATTCATAAATAATTTCACATTCATGCCATTCATCATAATACTATAATTATTTATTTTATTTAAAAATTAAGACCATGGAGCTACAAGTAATTAAACTCTATGCGTAAAACTTCATCGAAAAAATCGTCCTTTTCTTTGTAAAATCAATGAATATTTCATTCATATCAGCTATGCAGACTCCATGAACTTAATGATTTTGTGTTAAAAAAATACAGCAATTCTAATACAACTCATTCTACATATTTTGCTGTTTACATTTTACATAAGTGAAAAATAGGCTTTGTTGTAGAAATAATCAAATTTGGATGATCATTTAAACTCAAATATATTGTAATTGTGTTATTTCAGTATGTAGATGCACATAATTTGGCCAAAAATAACTACGTAATAGACTACGTATAATGAAATATATCAATTAAATTCTTATTTTATACGCAATTTTTGACGAGGAATAGAATATAACACACTCCATTATACTTTAGGACTAACCGTTCTCAAGATATTTGAGATTCTTTGCATTTTTGTTATGCCACTATCGGAAAAATGTCCAATTACCAAATAAACACAAGAATTGAATTGAAAGTGCAAATTTAGTGTTATTTGGTGCAATTAAACTCAATCTAATGAATTATTAAAAAAATAAAGAAAATATGAATTTGAGTCTGCGGAGAAAGTCATGTGCTGTCCACATCAGATTTTTACTTTCCCTGCAGTACATGGTAATGTATAGCGAAAGTACTGGAATCGTGTCGAAAATCTCAACTCGAGTTTTCGATTAATCTACACGTTAAGGGGAGGGTTTGTTAGGTATGTACCCTTACTTATCTTACTTACCTTCTGAGTCGCCTTACTTACCTTCGAAATTACGTCGAGTTACCATATGAAAATGAACATTCAATTAAAAGCAATTCAGTGTAATTACGCATGTTACTTTGTGCAATTAAACTCAGTTTAATGAATTATTAACTAAACTGTGACTGTGGGTCTGCAGCGAAAGTTGTGTGCTGCTCACATCAGATTTTTATTAACACTTAGTTGAAAAGTGTTTATGACTTTGTTCATTCTGTTTGTCTGTCTGTCTGTCAGCACGATAACTGCCGTAAAAATGACTTTATCAGAATGAAATTTTAGTATGTTTTTCAGACGGTCTGTGGGACCTATGGGAATATAAATGAATAATATCACCCAATTAGTTTTGGATTGAACCCGGGTTGAAAAAATAAAAAACATTAAACCCTATGGGACCTAATTTTTCAAACATCTTTTAAGAGAATTTAAAATTCACAAATTGCTTCGAAAATTTTAGGAAATATTCAAATTACCCCATAAAATATATAAAAAAAAATTTCAGTAAAATATGTTAAGTAGTTTTTTAAATAAAAATTATTTAATATAGGGAGAAAAACAAATTCAATTAAATTCTGACTGTTACTATATCCTCCAGAAAGAAAAAAGAGATATATTGTATAATAAATATCTTTCCAAGAGTTAAATTATTTATATGTATGAGAGGTTTCACATTTTAAAATAAATATAGTAGAACAATTTTTCAAATTTTTAAATAAAATAAATTATTATAATATTGTGATGAATGAAACGATTGGAAAAATGTTTGTGAATGAAATGCTGCTTTTATATAGAGGCGATTTATATTTCGATGACGTCATTTGGATAAAGTTAATTTGTTTTCGATGAAGAATTCAAATATATTAAATTATCGTAGTATTATGATAATTTTAGAAATATTACCGAGGAATGTATCGCATTTTAGAGATGTTTAAACCAGGCAATTTATATTTCAATGTCGTCATTTGAATGAAGTTCATTTTCTTCGATGAAGTTTTCAAATATAATAAATTAATGTAGTATTCTGATAATTTTAAAAATATTACCGAGGAATGTATCGCATTTCAGAGATATTTATATAAAATTGCATTAAAGTTGGAAAGTGTTTCATAATCAATGCTTTATGCATGATTGATCTTTCTTGTTTACTCTGAACGAGGATTTTCGTTCTCCGGGTTTTATGCAATCTCAAAGGATACCCCTGTATAATATATATTTGAGTAAACAGCTGCTTAACTCAATAAGTGGTAGGCAAGAATTATCTTATTTCCTTCGAGATTGCGTCCAATACGCCTACCTACTTTCTTAGTCACCTTACTTACCTTCGAAATTAGGTGCAGTTATCAAATGAAAATGAAAATTGCATTTTCAGTGTAATTTATAATTACTTATTATTTTGTGCAATTAAACTCTTTAATAAATTATTTAAAAAAATGAAGAATTATGTGCTAATTAGAAGAGTAATGCAATAAATTATAAAAAAAATCTGATGTGGGCAACATATGACTTTCCTTATATAATAAAATGAATTTACTACTTTTATAATAAAAAAAAATAGATTATTTTTATAGTAGTTATTTATACTCTTACCAAGATATTGAATTTTGGTCCATAAGTCGTGATTTTCCATGTCGTCATCAATGAGTCGTCATTGATTTAGCGTCATTTTTATCCATTTGCCGAGTTTTTCGTTAATTTAGCAACATTTAAAAAAGTCGACAAGTTGTCGACATTCCACCAAATTCGTCGTCAAAATCTCGCCAAGCGTTATGGACGAAGAGTTATTCTTACAGCAGAAAAATGACTGTTGGCGTTCAAATACAAAATTATTACTCAAAGAATCTTTTCTCTTGAATGGAACGAGCTAGATCCACGAGAATGATGTTACCCAATTTATCGCATGGTATTCCATATGAAAAGTGAACATGTTTCTCAATAAAAAATATTTTGTTTTATTTTATATGACTTTTTGATAATTTTTTTGAAAAATGTGCAATATCTCGAGAACGGTTCATGTTAGCGTCCTAAAATTTATGTCAATCATTTTCTAATGAGAAATTACATAAGAAATGTCTATTTGCGTAACTTTATTAGCGGTTTTGATTTTTTGACGATTTTTTCAAAATTTCACTCGAAAATTTAGGGGGTTCTGAACATTCGATTGCGTATAAAAACAATAGACTTCCAGTGTTTACGGATTGTGATTTTTGTACCAAGTTTCGTTCGAATCGGTCCATTTGTTCGTCAGTTATCGTCTCCACAGACTCACTGACACACACACATACACATACTTTTACACACACACATACTTTCGCACACACACAGACATCACGGCAAAAATGTTTGATTCGAGATCAGGGATGCTTGAAATGTGCTCTCCCATCGAAAACTCGAATTCGAATTTTCGACCCCGTCACAATACTTTCCTTATACATTATATATATAAGGAAAGTAAAAAAATGAAGAGAATTAAAAAAAAAATGCGAGAGTCATGTGCTGCCTACATCAAATATTTTTTCCTACTTCTGTGATGGTATATGGCCATACCAGTAGTGTAGCATAAGAATTTTAACTGGGGAGGCTGAGTGTTTGATGTTTTAAATTAGAAAGGCTTTTACTGTTATTACAAGTGAGATTTGTATTTGAATTCTCTCTTATTCTTTTGATGAGTAAAATAGTATAATGTAGCATAAAAGTGCATGAAATTTTAAAATGTTACCGATGTAAGATAAATACATACAATATATACATTTTAAATGTTTTCATATTTTTAAATTAGATTAACGTTTGCAACCATCATATTAAATATGTAGATATAAATTAGCATATTATAAGCAAGTGACAGAAAATATATATCAGTTTTGTAAATATAAACAGGTAGAACTAGCAAAATTTAACAATTCAAGAGTGTATTGAAAATGGATGAAAAATAACTATGGAATGCAACAAGCTTAGTTGAAAATCTCTGTACTCAACAATGTCCTTAAACAATTTTGTTCCGTTAATTATTGACAAATACTAGACAATGAAAACTTAATATCACATGGTTACAATATGCTAATAATCTACTAGAAATATCATCAATTGGTTTTGTAAAAAAGATTTTCATGTAACAAGTGATTACCAAAACAAAATCCGATTTATTCCTTCTAAAACTCCCAAATACGCATAATAACTTAAGCAAATAAAATGTCACCATTTTCTAAAATATACATATACATTCACAAAGTTATTTAAAATATAAAATAAATAAAAATGTTTAAATAATTTCTTAAACTAGATCACAAACTGGGGAGGCTGGCTTTTTAGACTCTATGGACTCGCCACTGGGCCATACCTGAATTTTTATTACTTTCCTTATACATAATGCATTCCTTATACATAATGTATAAGGAAAGTATTGTGCGAATAAAAAGAATAGGCTTCCAGTGTTTGCGGATTGTGATTTTTGTACCAAATTTCGTTCAAATCGGTCAATTCGTTCGTCAGTTATCGTCCACACACACACACACACATCACTTTAAAAATGTTTGATTCGTGATCAGGGATGCTTGAAACGTGCTCTCCCGTCGAAAATTCGAATTCGAGTTTCCGGCGGCAGAGCACGTTTCAAGCATCCTGATCACGAATCAAACATTTTTGAAGTGATGTCTGCGTGTGTGTGAAAGTATGTGTGTGTGTGTGTCAGTGAGACTGTGGAGACGATAACTGACAAACGAATGAATCGATTCGAATGTCATTTGGTACAAAAATTACAATCCATAAACACTGGAAGCCTATTGTTTTTATACGCAATCGAATGTTCAGAACCCCCCTAAATTTTCGAGTGAAATTTTGAAAAAATCGTCAAACAATCAAAACCGCTAATAAAGTTACGCCAATAGACATTTCTTATGTAATTTTTCATTAGGAAACGATTGACGTATATTTTAGAACGCTAACATGAACCGTTCTCGCGATATTGCAGATTTTTCAAAAAAATTATCAAAAAGTTATATAAAATAAAACAAAAATATTTCCTATTGAGAAACATGTTCACTTTTCATATGTGATACCATGCGATAAATTATTTGACAGCATTTTCGTGGATCTAGCTCGTTCCATTCATGAAAAAAGATACTTTGAGTAATACTTTTGTATTTGAACGCCAATAGTCGTTTATCTGCTGTAAGAGTAACTTTTCTCCGTCCATAACGAATGGCGAAATTTTGACGACGAATTTAGCAGAATGTCGCCAACTTGGCGACATTTTTAATTGTTGCCAAATTAACAAAAATCTGGCCAAACTGATAAAAATGACGCAAAATCAATGAAAATGACGACTAATTGAAGAAATTCAATATCTTGGATATCTACTATAAGAATAACAGTTTTTTTAACTGTAAAAGTAGTAAATTCATTGCATTATATAAGGAAAGTCATGTGCTGCCCACATCAGATTTTTTTCCCCCTGTAGTACATGATAATGTGTGAAATTAACTAATGAAAGTATTGGAATCATACCAAGAATCGCAACTCGTGTTATTGAGGGATTTACATGTTTTTGACCTTAGAATACGAAAAAACTGTATTTAGCATGACGTCTATGTATATATGTGTGTGTATGTGTGTGTATGTCTGTGCAATATATGTATCTACTCTAACTCAAAAACTAAAAGACCGAATTTTATAAAATTTTATATGTAAGTCAGTTGTGGGTTAGTCCAGCCAGTTGAGGATGACGTTGGTGCTGAGTAAATTTTGATACGATTCGGGAAAAAAAGAACCTACTTTATTTTGTGAAGGGACCCTCAAAAATTATCTATATCCACTCTAACTGAAAATGTATTTTATTAAATGCCAACAAATTTGGTAGATAAGTCACTTGTTGGTTACTCCAGTGCTGATTAGATTTTGGTATGATTCGGGGGGAAAAAAAGAACCGGCCTTTTATGCAAAATAGCCTGCAAAAATCATTTAATCTAAAAAATAAAAGACTACAGACGCTCAAATATATCGATTAAATGCTTGTTTTTTACGTAATTTTTTACGACGAAAGGAATAAGACCAACCTCATTATTCTAGGTCTAGCCGTTCTCGAGATATTTTGGTTTTTCCCCACTTTCGTGACTCCGCCTTTAAAAATAGGTTGTCACCAAATGAAAACGAATATTGAATTAAAAGTGCACATTCAGTGCCATATAAAATAATTATGTCTGTTATTTTAAGCAATTAAACTCTATTTAACGAATTATTGAAGAAATAAAAAGAATATGAATATGAGTCTCTAGAGACAGCTGCCCACATCAGATTTTTTCTTTCCTTATATACATAATGTATAAGGAAAGTATTGTGACGGGGTCGAAAATTCGAATTCGAGTTTTCGACGGGAGAGCACGTTTCAAGCATCCCTGATCACGAATTAAACATTTTTGAAGTGATGTCTGTGTGTGTGTGTATGTGTGTCAGTGAGTTTGTGGAGGCGATAACTCACGAACGAATGGACCGATTCGAACAAAATTTGGTACAAAAATCACAATCCGTAAACACTGGAAGCCTATTGTTTTTATACGTAATCGAGTGTTCAGAATCCCCCTAAATTTTCGAATGAAATTTTGAAAAAATCGGCAAAAAATCAAAACCGCTAATAAAGTTACGCAAATAGACATTTCCTATGTAATGTTTCATTAGAAAACGATTGACATAAATTTTAGAGTGCTAACAAGAACCGTTCTCGAGATATTGTACATTTTTCAAAAAAATTATCAAAAAGTCTTATAAAATTAAAAAAAGAAATATTTCCTATTGAGAAACATGTTCACTTTTCATATGTAATACCATGCGATAAATTGGGTAACATCATTCTCGTTGATCTAGCTCCTTCCATTCATGAAAAAATATACTTTAAGTAATACTTTTGTACTTGAACGCCAATAGTCACTTATCTGCTGTAAGAATAACTTATTTCATCGTCCATAACGCTTGGCGAGATTTTGGCGCCGAAATTGGCGGAATGTCGCCAACTTGGCGACTTTCTGAAATGTTGCCAAATTAACGAAAATCTCGCCAAATGGATAAAAATAAAGCTAAATCAATGAAAATGATGACTCATTGTCGAAAATTCAATATCTTGGAAAGAATATTAGTATCTCCTATAAGAAGAACCTATTTTTTTTCTTTAAAAGTAGTAAATTCATTACATTATATAAGGAAAGTCATGTGTTGCCCACATCAGATTTTTTAAATTAGAGTGTTACTGGACCTGTTTACGATAGTTCCGAGAACTATTTCAATTTCACTTCTTTCTTACAGGAGAATACCTAGAAGGAATTCCAGCCGATGCTCAGACAGCTGAACCATTAATGAGTGACAGCAGCTTAGAGGAAACTGAACTTTTATTTGAAAATCTGTACCTGGAGCCAAATGGAACTTGTGGTATTTCTTTAATTAAGATTGCTATAAAACTTACCTTCGGAATTACGTTCAGTTACCAAATGAAAATTGAAATAAAAGTATAAAAAAATTCCAAATTCAGTGTAATTGTGCATGTTACTTTGTGCAATTAAACTCAATTTAATGAATTATTACAGAAATACAGAAAATGTGACTATGGGTCTTCAGCGAAAGCCGTGTGCTGCCCACATCAAATCCTTATTTTCTCTGAACGAGGATTTTCGCTCTGCTGAGTTTATGCGATCTTGAAAGACATCTTGTATAGTATATAATTGAGTAAGCAATTGCTTAACTCATATAAATGGTAGGTAAGAAGTATCTGACTTCCTTCAAAATTACGCCCAGTACCCTTACTTACCTTCTTAGTCGCCTTAGTAACCTTGTTAGTCGCCTTAGTAACCTTCTTAGCCGCCTTAGTAACCTTCTTAGCCGCCTTAGTAACCTTCTTAGTCGCCTTAGTAACCTTCTTAGTCGCTTCACTTACCTTCGAAATTATGTCCAGTTACTAAATAAAAATTGAATTAAAAGTGCTAATTCAGTGTAATTTATAATTACTTATTATTTTGTGCAATTAAACTCTGTTTAATAAATTATTTAAAAAAAAATGAAGAGAAAATGAATTTGAGTGTCTGTAGGGCGAGTCATGTGCTGCCCACATCAAATTTTTTTTCTGCTTCCGTCATGGTATATGGCCATTCCTAACTTTTATTTTTCCTGCAATGCATGGTAATATATAGGGAAAGTATTGGAATCATACCAAAAATCGCAACTCAGGTTTTTGATGGATCTACACGTTTTTGACCTCAGAATACGAAAAAACTATATTTAACGTGACGTGTGTGTCTGTCTGTGCAATGTATGTATCCACTCTAACTCAACTAATAGACCGAATTTCATAAAACATTTATATGTAAGTCACTTGTTGACTACTCCAGTGCTGTTTTTTGATTTTATTACGATTCGGGAAAAACAGAACCTGCCTTTTATGCAAAATAACCCGCAAAAATCATTAAATCTAAAAAATAAAGGTCTACGTATGCTCAAATATATCAATTAAATGTTTGTTTTACACATAATTTTTTAAAGCGATAGGAATAAGACCAACCCCATTACTCTAGGTCTATCCGTTCTCGAGATATTTTAGTTTTTCCCCATTTTCGCAACTCCACCTTTAAAAATAGGTTGTTACCAAATGAAAACGAAAATTGAATTAAAAGTGCAAATTCAGTGTCATGTAAAATAATTATGTCTGTTATTTTGTGCAATTAAACTTTATTTAATGAATTATTGAAGAAATAACGAAAAAATGAAATTAAGTCTGTAGGGAAAGTTATATGTTGCCCACATCAGATTTCTTAAATTGCAGAAGTGTTTCCCCTAGACTAAAAAAAGGGCAGGGTGCTCATTCATAGATAGGGCACTGTAGCTAAACGAAAGGGGCATTTTTTAACGCGAAAGGGGCAATTTTTAACAAACGGTCTTTTTTTTCGTTGGGATCACAGCTTAGGTCATTAAATTCAGCTCTTTATAATATATATTTAATAAACTAGTTCCAAATTATTCAAAATGACTAAAATTGATTTTGTTAAACCAGATTTTATGAATATATCCAGCACAGATTCTAGCAGCAAAATCTGCTGTTAAAATAAAAGACAAATATGGGTCACATTACATGCAAAAGTACTATACCGTATATACTCGCGTATAAGTCGAGAAATTTGGGACAAAAAAAAAAGTTTCAAAGTGGAGGAGGGGGGGGGGGGGGAGGGTCAACTTATACGCGGAGTCTAAAAAAAAAATCTTAAGTCTAAAAGTTCTTTTTTTCTCGCAAGACAATCTATCCTAAAACGATGCGATAGTAAGGTAAGTGTACCAGTAATGGACCACTTAAGGGCATTCAATCGATTATCATTGAAACTGTAGGGAATTATAGCATAAATATATGTTTTTATCATTGGTTAAACTCTTATCTGTAATTATTATCACATCAAATTGCAAACAAAATATTATTATTTTTTTTTTAAATAAAAACTTTAACTTCCTTTATGTTCCAGTAGTGGGCCTATTAAATTTCTGATGTACCTATAGTGGACCCACCAAAAGTGGGCCACACAAATAATGTATAAGATTTGTTGAAAGTAATATTTTACTATATATTATCATTAACATAATTTCTAAAATATATGTATAAAAAAGGTACATAATTAAAAGCGAATGTAGTTTAAATCTTACTTTACAATTTTTTCTTTTATTGCCAATTTTTTACAAAAAGTGAAGAAGAAGTGGAAGTTTTTTGGTACTCTTTTTCTTCTAATCTGCAATCATTCTTTTCTTTTCTTCAATTTCAGTTTTTTTTTCTTTCTCGTTCAGTTTTTTTCTCTCTTTTTCTGCTGCTGTAGCAATTTTAATATCTTCTTTCTTCTTATAATATTGAAGCATTTGAGGAAAAGTCACAACTGTAGGAAGCTTTTCTCGTCTTCTCTTTTTTAATTTCTTGTGTGGCTACTGTAACTGGATTTTCTTTATCTTGTCCTGGATGGACCTGTAATAGGATGGACAGTATTTAATGACAGTGGATGCATTGCATCTCCAATAAGCTCAATTGAGCCTTCTTGAATGTTAAGATCCACCTCAGCAGATTCAACGGTACTTTCATCATGCACCAGCTCAACAGGCTCTTCACTGCATGTCTCCTCAACATAGTTGACTGGTGCACTCTGAAAAAATGGTTCCATGTTCGAAGTTTCCTTTACCTCCAACCTTAGGTCTTTTTGCTCCACAGGGCCTTTCCATTCTCCTTTATTTTCTAAGATTATTTCTAACTTCACTTTTCCAATTTTTTCTTCCAAAATTTAAAAAAAAACCATTTCTCTCTTCTTTATAGGTGATACTGCCACTTTCTTGGATTTTAGTTCAGTTGCAACAATCACTTTCTAACCACTACTAACTCCTAGGTCCACTACTGGAACAATTTAAAAAGTAATGATCCAAAAGTGGGCCTCCCCTCAAAATTAACAATCTGTTCATTTTATGTCTTTTTATTATATTAGATTATATAATATAATATTTATTATTTAATAAATAAAATTATATATATATATTATAATAATTATATATTATATAATATGTTATAATTTATAATTATATTATTTAATTATATTAAATTATATAATATATTATAATATAATATAAATTATATAATATTATAATTAATATATATATTAATATTTATAAATTATTTAATAATATAATTAATTATATTATATATATTATATTTAAATTATTTATATATATATTATTATTATTATAATATTATATAATAATTATATAATTTACAAAATATTAAGTATAAAATCAAATAGAAATATGACATTTTAAAACCAAATTAAATATGCTTTTAGAGAAAAAAAAAATAAATGAATACTTGCCTCTTGAGGAAAGCAATAAGAATGAGCTAGAAAAATCCCTTTGTATGATCACTTCAGAGAAGCATCCTTCCACCTCAAAGACTAGCAGGTTACTGAGATTGTGCCTTTGTCAGATAACTAATAAGGGTTTCAACCAATCAGCAGTTGTTCTTTTACCTTACAAGTATGACCTTAAAACCTGTTTTTCCACTTTGAAAACTGGTAGCCCACTATTGGTACATAGCTCACTACTGGTACACTTACTTAATTGCGCAATCGCGCATTCCGCACTTCAAAATTTTCCTGTAAGTCACTGCCCTCCCGAATGCTTCCGACTACCAGTGTAACGCGTCATCAAAAAATAGGCATACATTTTCGTTCAAAGTTTATCACTCGCTTCTCGGATTACGGCTGACCGTTCTCGACAAAAAATGGTTATTTTCAGAAATAATTCTGTAACACGGATTGTTTAAACCTATAATGCAGGATTTTTAAGTTGAAAGTGTTGTTTTGGTTATGGTTTACCGCTATTAAAAAACGGAGGGACAGGACACATTTACATTTGTACAAAAACGGGCAGGGCGCCTTTACTACTGTAAAAAACGGGCAAGGCGCATTTATCACAATAAAAAAACGGGCAGGGCGCTGCGCCCTCCTGAAAATGCCTAGGGGAAACACTAAGTGTTACTGGACCTATTTATGATAGCTCCGAAAACTATTTTAATGTCACTTCTTTCTTACAGGAGAAAACCCAGGAGGAATTCCGGCCCTCGCTCAGACAGCTGATCCTTCAATGAGTGAAGACATCTCAAAAGAAGCTGAAATTTTACTTAAAAATCTGCACCTGGAGCCAAGGAATCAGAGAAAATCTGATACTTCTTTAATTAGGATGGCAATTAGGAATCTACAAAGTAAGATGTGCTATTTAAATTAGCAGGAGTGTGGTTCACCTCGAGTTTCTCATACCACATTTCAAATAAATTTCTTGATAACGATGCCGGATATAAAATTTTGTGAAAATTCACTAATATTTGTGGCTGCTATTATGTATTAAAAAAATCAACCACAGACAGACGGACGTCGCTTCAAAAATGGTCAAAATGTGTTCAAAAAGTCTTAAAACATATATTGGCATCGAAATCGAGAATTTTCGGTAAAACAACACTTTTCTCAATATGAGACAGTAAAAATTTATTTTCTTATGTGGTTATATATTAGTTAACATTAACTAATATACAAGGTGTCCCAAAAACATTGACCTCGGCTTTTATTCCTTAAATATTGATCTTAGACATATATAATAAATTACAAAGTTGCGTAAAAAAAATTACAGAATTTTATGAAATCGATAAAAAAATTTCAGGGGATTAAATTTGAAGAAATACACAATATAAATTTTTATACGGCCCCCGTACAAAAACATTTCCAATGAGTAAAATGTGCCCCATACACTAATAAGGTGATGTACAAAATTTCAGTATTTTATCATAAAAAGTCCCAGAGATATGAAAAGACAAAAATGTTCACTTAAACCACTTTTCGATGCATCGACATGGGTTCTCGGGGGAAAAATCATGTCGGCAGATCGCGTTTCAGGGGTCATACACAAATTACGAAAGAAAACAATGATTACATAAATAAATAATTATTTCGCTATTTATTGGTACAAAAGTATCTATACTGTGTAGAAATAATAACTTTACACAAAGATTACAAAGCTTGTTCAAAATGTTTTCCATCCATGCCAATATAAATACTGCATTCGCCTGATAACAGATCTATGATGCATTTCTGCGTTGCGTCATTTGCACGCTTTACAGAAAGCGTGCAAACATTTTAATTTGTGATTGATCCCTCACCAAATTTGTTTAAACATACTTCTAGGACTTTTTATGATAAAAGGCTGAAATTTTGTACATCACCTTATTAGTGTATGGGACACATTTTACTCATTGGAAATGTTTCTGTACGGGAGTCGTATAAAAATTTTGTATTTCTTAAAATTTAATCCCCTGAAAATTTTTATCGATTTCCTAAAATTCTGTACCTTTTTTTTACGCAACTTTGTAATTTATTATATATGTCTAAGATCAATATTTAAGGAATAAAAGCGGAGGTCAATGGTTTTGGGACACCCTGTATAATGTGAAGTTAATATCCGAGTGGAGTTATCAGAAAATTTGAAAAATAATCCAAAGAGTTGTAGAACTTTAAAATATGTAGAATTTTAAAGCATTTGATAAGTTACCGACTTCATTGTGCTGTTTGGCGGTTGTATTTTTACTTTCTTCGCAATACATGGTAATGTATAGGGCAGGGGTCGGCAACCTATTGAGCCAAAAGTTGCAATTTACAAAATTTCCCAGTTTTTAAAGAGCCACTAAAAATTTTCATTTCAATATTATAGTATTTGCTTATATATATTTGATTTTTGATTTAAAATAAACGGCTTTAAATACGGAATAATATTTATTCATATAAAAACACAAATATAGATAGTTACATCAATGGGAGCATTGGATTTGCATGCTTTTTGAAAGTTTGATTAAATCTGGCTTATGACTTGTTGTTTTAAGTGTCGAGCACGACTCTAGATTTTTATTTGTTAGTTGACTTCTAACTTTAATTTTTATTATATTCATGCAAGAGAACGCTTGCTCGCACGAATATGTCGACCCGAAGATCGTCAGCACTCCATATGTCAACTTCTTCACCTCACTGTAGCGTTCTGGAAGACTATTCCATGCGCCGAATATGAGGGCCTCAACTCGCGGAATTTCTTTTAGAATTTATTTCCACTTTTGCTGCGCGATGTGCATGCATTTCTGGACCTCCAACTCTTCCAACTTGCTCTTGAGTTCTGTGAACTTGCCACTCCACAGGTCTTTGGTTTTCAAATCCAGCAATTGCATTTGGAGCGATCCAGCATCAATTCCAAATGGCTCAATGTTGATCTCATTTGTATTTGTGTTGAGAGGATTTACTGTGAACGCGAGAGTATTTTTGTTTGTTTTGAATTGCTCGAATCTCTCAGCGAATACATCCTTCATGTTTTTTAAAGCTATGCTGAAGTAATTCGTGTCAATAGTTGCATTGGTCTCATCGCGATATTGCTTTAGATTTTTGAAATGAAGTAATTTACCGCTCTCCATGTTTTCAACAAAAAGAAGTAATTCTTTTTCGAAACAAATTACTTCTTCAAGCAAGGCGTAGGCTGGGTTGCCCTCTCCTTGCAGTTTTAGATTTAGTTCATTTAGTTTCATTGTGGTGTCTACCATGAAGGTGAATTTTTGCAGCCATTTGTCTTCTTCCAATTCGGGATGTTCAATGCTTTTTTCATTGAGGAATGTTTTTATTTCACTCAAGCACAAAGCAAAACGTTACAATACGTTACCTCTGGAAAGCCATCGCACTTTATTGTGCAGAAGTAGGTCAGAAAACTGGCTATCTATTTCTTCAAGGAAATCTTTAAACTGGCGATGGTAGAGTGCTTTTGCCAAGATGCTGTTAATAATCTTAATTACCAAGTTCATGACCTCAACTATTTCAGCCGGAAATGTTTGGGCACAAAGCGCTTCTTGATGAATTATTAAGTGAAACGTTAGAATTTCGTGGTTTATTTTTTTCTGAAGAATTGATGTTATCCCTCTATGTATTCCTGTCATACTTCTGGCTCCATCAGTTGCTATAGAAACGATTTTATTTATATCGATTCCATTGTCTTCCAGGCATTTTTGCACAGCATTTGCTGTATCTTCTCCACGAGTTTGCCCTGAGAGCGGTAGCAATCCCAGCAGTTCTTCTTTTGGACCTTGGGACGACATATACCTGACGAAAAGGGTGACTTGTGCCGTGTCTTTTATGTCGCAAGACTCATCTATAGCAAGTGATAAGGCAGAAGCCAGTTGAATGTCTTCCACTTATGTGTTACATTTGAAGACATTTTAGCAGTTTTATCTTGTACTGTTTTAGCAGATAATGGAAAATCTTTGATTTTTTTTATGATTTCTGCTTTGTTTTTAAAATCACGACACAGTTCTTCAGATGCACGTATAAAACAATCTTTGACGTACTCACCATTTGTGAATGGTTTTCCTCTTTTTGCAATTTCTAATGATACTGCAAAGCTTGCCAGATTTACATTATTGGAAGATTGCGCCCAGTTACTTAGCATGGAACCTGACTGTTGTTGTTTTTTGGAGCTCTTCAACAGCTTTTTTTCGTGCGTCACCGGTTGGATATTTACCAGCAAACTAGGTATGCTTTGCAGTGAAGTGTCTCTCCAAATTTGACTTCTTATTGTGCGCGAGTTTTTCTTGGCAAATGAGACAAGTCGGAAGGCCATCTGTGTTGCATATGAATGCAAACGACACCGTCCAATCCTGATTAAATTCTCGGTTTACTTCTTCAGTTCTTCTCTTTTTTTTTACCAGATGCCATGCTGGCGGCGGAGCTGAAAAAATGATTTTTTTTTTTTAATTTTACTTAGTTATCTAAAACGGCAAACAATTTATTTACCATTCTTTAACACGATTCTCAGATATGTAATCCAATTCTGTCACTGATTTTATTATATTATACGCGTACATACCTTTGAGAAGATAATTCGCTTCTAAATCGTATTCTTCTTGAAACAACAAGCGAATAGACACGCAAAAACCGCAATCAATTAAATTAACACACATGCAACGTAACGTCGACCGCGATATCCTAGGATGACTGACTGACCACACGTCTAGAGTCTAAACGTGTTGTCTAGACTCTAGATGGTGGCTGTTTGGGTGAGACGGAAATGGAATGCAATTGGCTGAAAGATAAACATGGTCACGGAGTCTCATCACTAAGAACAAAGCAATAGTTCAAATTTATCTCATTACGGTCATGTTACGCGTAGCGATTTGTAATTAACGATTATGAAAATAGAAGCTATTGAGAAATTAGGTACTTAAAAATATATTTTCTTATTTTTTAAGGGTTTTGATATAATAAATTATTATTTTTTTAGTATGGAACTGGAGAGCCGCAGGTTGCCGACCCCTGGTATAGGGTAAGAATTAAAATCATGTCGAAAATCGTAACTCCAGTTTTCAATGAATCTTCACGTTTTGGGACCTCTAAGCCATAAAACACCTATTTTTAGCATGACGTCTATCTGTCTGTATAATGAATGTATGCACTCAAATATATATATATATATATATATATATATATATAACTAAACAACTAATTGACAAAATTTCATATTTTCACGCTCCCTTTATTATGTAGTTTTTACAGGGAATTTATAACAGTGTTTGCGATACTATTATTTATATATCACAATTGGCAACAGTTGATCTACACTTTATCTCCTGCGAATGGCAACAGTAGTCTCGCTATTTTTTGCTTTAAGAGATGACATGTTGTTATTGAGACCCAGACCGTCCGACCTACCAGAAAGGTGTAAGGTAACTGTTTGGACGGCCGGGAAGTGCCACCCACTGTAGACCGGAACCCAGTGGGGAAGGCATCCACAGAGACCGTACCCTCCTTCCCCCTACCACCAACCTCTCGGAAGGACTTACGGACCCACATGTTTAACGTGATCGTACTCCGCATGAACACGGCGGCAGTTGTGGCAGCGTGCAAATCCAGTGCTCAAACCACCGGGTTACCGCGCCCAAAATGTGCCAACAGCACGCGGTGTTCCCAGGAGGTCACCCACCCAAGTACTAACTGCGCCCGATGCTGCCTGACTTCGGTGATCTAACGAGAACCGGTGTTTTTAGCACGGTACGGCCGTTGGCTTAAGAGATGACATGTGCAGGATTTTCTCAGATACAAAATATTTGATTCCTATTTTATTTTTCAATCTTTAAGCTTGTAGGCCAAGTAAACAGAGTTTATAGATATTATCTATTTCTATATTCAGAAACAAGCTTCTTTTGGTCATTTTAAATATACAAGTCCCTGAAGAAGAATTCATTCAAAAGGATTATCTTTTTAAGCTTGGTCATTTTCTGTTTTTTGAAATCTTACCATTAAAATTTGTTGATTATATATAGCTTGATGACTGGATATATGCTTTTTATTCTCCCCTTGGTTGATGAATCTCTACTTTTTACATCTTTTTACATAGTTATCTTATATTTTATGTTATGGTTATATGAGTTACAACTTATCTCTAATCTATTGTTGGAATTTAATAGATTTTTATTATATATATATGTATATTGTATATATATGTGTGTGTATATATATATATATATATATATATATATATATATATATATATATATATATATATATATATGAATTTATAGTTTAAATCTATCTCATGTTTCAAAAACAAGCATTTTTGTGTTCATTTCTATTAAATATTTGGACTTGAAAAAATTTTTTTCGAAATGAACAATTCTTAAGCCTAAAGCTTTTCCACGTGCAAGCTTTAATGCTTGCTATTTTTTGTATTCCTATTTCGATTCCACACCATTGATATTTGTTGATTATCTTTAGCTTGATGACCAATATTATGCATTTTAATTTCTTCATTATGGTTGAATTTCATATTTATTTTTTTGTATTTTGTAGGCACATTTTAAGTTAGTTTGTGTTATATGAATTACTACTTTTATTCTATCATTGGATTTTAATATTTTTATAAAATTTAATATTTTTATAAAATTTTAATATTTTTCATATACACACATACACACATGTATATATAATAAAAATAAAAATATTGTATGAAATTCCAATGATAGATTAGAGATAAGTTGTAACTCATTGTACCATAACTTACAATATAAGATAACTATGCAAAAAGATGTAAAAAATGTATGTATGTATGCATGTATATATGTACAGGGTCTTTCAGAAAGGTCTCCCTAACTTTGAAATGACACAAGTGAACAAGTGATATGTTGATTCACAAGAAAACTAGTTTTAGCATGATGTCTCTTGCATTCGCTCTGTGTCTGTCTGTAATGTATGTATTCACTCTTAACTCTGAAACTAATGGACCACATTTCATAAAATACCATAGGTAAGTCACTTGTGTGAAACCCTGGTGCTGATTAGATTTTGGTACAATTCGGGATAAAAGAACCTGCATGTTCTTTTGCAAAATGGCCCACAAAAATCTCATGTATCCACTCTAGCTAAAAAACTAATTGAACAAATTTCACAAAATTCAATGAATATGTCACTTGTGGTATATCCTGGTGCTGATTAGATTTTGGTACAATTCAAAACAGAAGAGCCTGCTTTTTTTTTTAAGAAATGGCCCTCAAAAATTGCCAAAATCTAAAATAAGATTATGTATTCCCAAATGTATCCATTATTGTTTTGGTTGTACTGGTATATTTTACCAGGTGTGAGCATTCGCTTCGCCCCACCCCCTTTTTTACCTCTTCTAGGCAGTCAGCCAATACCAAGACAGCGTCACCAAGCAACAACATCTGAAACATCCATCATCTACGTCCTGTTATAGGAATGAAGAAACATCTACATTATGTCGAAAATTACTAAAATCGGACATTCTCCGAATATACGATGTGGGGATAAGTGCCCCTGGCACAGGCGCACCGGAATGTTTCGTCTTGGCTTAGCTTATTGTTTTATATGTAATGTTTGACGAGGAAAAAATAAGACTATCCCCATTAGTCTATGGCTGGCCGTTCTCAAGATATTTTAGTTTGTTTCTCATTTCTGTTACGTGGCCTTTGAAAAAATGTCCAGTTACCAAATGAAATTAAAAGTGCAAATTCGGTGTTTTTTTGTACAATTAAAGTCCATTCAATGAATTTTTAAAGAAATTAAAAGATAATGAATTTGTGTCTGCAGGGAGAGTCATGTAATGTCCACATTAGATATTTTCCCCCGTTGTATAAGTGCGAACTCTTGAATACAATGTGCCTGAAAATCTTTATATGTTATATCATTTGATCAACAATTAATTGTGTTTTGCTTACAATCTTCTTCATTACAGCTTCAAGGATTGTAGCTGATACTCAGAAAAAGAAGTCATACAATAAATTACTACAGCTTAGTTTGGATATTAATAAACTTAAAGGTAGTAAGATTTTTAAATTCTTAATTTCACAAGTTAATTTGAATAGAAGGTATAAGTATCACATTTGATAAGAAGTAGTGTTTATAAAGCTTTTAAAAATTAGTCTGCACCAGGTTTTAAAAATATTATGTACCAGCTTTAAAAAGTATTCCCCCTTTCATAGCAGAATTCCTTATTTTTAGCAGAACATTCCTGAAGACAGAGCAAATAAACTAAGAAATTGGACACTCATAAACATACCAAATGCAATAGTCCGAAGTTTTCAATTTAGGTATAAATTTAAATTGTTTTTAACACTTTTGCAGCATAGTTGGAAAGTGTTTATGATTTTGTTCATTCTGTCTGTCTGTCTTTATCAGGTAATTACTTTATCAAGACCCCCCCCCCCCTCCAAATACCTAAGCCGTAAGTGATAATTTTTTCTATAACACATAAGTACTAAATTTTTAGAACGTTTTTATTAACATCCCTATTTCTGCAAGATATTTGACCAATTTAAAACATTTTTACAAATAATTTATATATACAGGGTGTCCAGTGCTATCGGTGCCCAAAGGCTATTTCCTCAACTGTTAGTCACAGAGATATACATTCAATTATAAAAATTTTTAAATTTTAGAATCTATTATCCTAGAAAGAGTTTAAATCAATAAATACATTTCTGAAAGAAATACGAAATATAAATTTTTATACAGTCCTCCTGTCCTACTAATTATATTTAGGAAAATCATCCTCATACAATTTCAGGCATAAAATAAAAAAAATCTTCCTTTTATGACCAAAATTCACAGAGTTATGAAGCATTAAACTTTATAACTTAAGTCGCTTTTCCACGCATAAAAATGTCCTGTTTTCGGCAACCAACCAATCAGGAACCGCATTGACCATTTTTTATCACAAAAAGTGCTCCAACTTTAAACAGCTATAAGTCTGTCAATTTTGGTCGTAAAAGGATGATTTTTTTTTTATTTTGCATAAAATTCTATGCTGTTATACTTGTTTATACTTAATATATAACTTTACTATCACAAGTTCTATACTAGACCATTATACTTGTTTTGAATGTGAATGTTGCTGCCTTTCATACATTTAAATTACATTCATTATACATAATAAATACATTACATTTTTTATACATAATAATTAATAAAGTCCCATTAATCATAGTAACGCAGTAATCATGATGACATAGTTATTATTTGGATATTGAACGTCATTTGGATGTTAGCACATCCTAGGCTTGCATAGGAATGTACTTATTTTGAGGTAATGGTAACCAAACCATTTAGAAAGTTCACATTTTGTATGTCTTTGCCTTTCATACATTTAAATTACATGCATTTTCATACATTTTTTATACATATAAGTTACATAAAAGGAAATAATCCATAAAACTATGATTTAAATTTTACTTGTTTTAATTTCACTTTTTTCTTTCACAGGTACCCTGCTGTATAGAATTTTTGATATCATTCTGCCCATGGATCCATCCCATTGTAGGATCAACAAGGAAACAGATGAATTCGATATAGATCTTACAGGTCTTCGATCATCTACAGTTAAAAAACTTACAAGATATGTTTCTTCTTGTTTGCGGAGGAAACAAAGGAGGCGATGCAGTAAAAAATGTCATTATTTTTTCTTTCCTTGGATATATTAGTTTTGTTGATTTTAATAGTATGTTAACTATCAGTAGGTCTACAGTTAATTCCATACATCATGTCACAACAATATGTTAACAGTTGATTCCATACAGTATGGTCTTCAATCATACAGTATGCATCGTTGATTCCATACACCATGTCACATCAGTATGTCTAAATTGAAATTAAATAAAAACAAAATGTCATTTGTATCTAATTCAAATTTCAAAATCCTTACCTGTCGCTTTAGTTTAAAATTCATATTCATAATAATGCTTAGAATTTGGATATGAGAGGGGCTAATTTATGGGCAAATTTATTTTCCTACTCATTCGGCTTATCTTGCTGAAAGAAAAAAAATCTGATGTGGGCAACACATGACTTTCCTTATATAATGCAATAGATTTACTACTCTTACAGTAAAAAAAGAAAAATAGGTTATTTTTATAATAGTTACTTATATTCTTTCCAAGATATTAAAAATGTTCGTCAATTAGTCGTCATTTCATTGATTTAGCTCAATTTTTATCCATTTGGCGAGATTTTCTTTAATTTGGCAACATTTAAAAAAGTGGACAAGATTCCGCCATAATTTCGCCAAGTGTTATGGATGGAGAAATAAGTTATTCTTATAGCAAATAAATGACTATTGGAAAAATTACATAAGAAATGTCTTCTATTTGCGTAACTTTATTACAGGTTTTGATTTTTTGATGATTTTTTCAAAATTTCACTCAAATTTAGGGGGATTGTGAACATTCAATTGTGTTTAAAAACAATAGGCTTCCAATATTCACGGATTATAACTTTTGTACCAAATTTCATTTGAATCGCTCCATTTGTTCGTAAGATATAGTCTCCACAGACTCACTGCCGGACACATACACATCACCCCAAAAATGTTAGTTTCGTGACGTTCTCTCCCGTCGTTAAATGAGACGTGCTCTTCCGTCGAAAACTCATTTGAATTTTCGACCCCGCCACGATAATTTCCTTGTAAATTATACTATATAATGAAAGTAATATTTTCGAAAACTGTATCTCAACTTTAATTTCTAGTATTAGTGAGAAATTTGATATACAATGTGTCGGGAAATATTTTTATGTTCTCGTTACTGCACATTGAATAAAATCTGTTTTGTTGCAGCTTCAACGAACAAAGAAGCGTACGAAATATCTAAAGCAGCTAGAAGACTGAAAAAGGAGCAGAAATTAAAAAGACGAAAGAGAAAGCACAAGCAATTGCAAGAGTACGGCCAGCCATCGAGAATGTTGGACAAAAGTAGTATGTAATTTTATTTATGGTTTCTAAAAACGGAGTTTGTGCGCACTCAGAAAACCAAGAATTTTCCGTGAATTTGCAATTGGACAAATATGTCAAAGAAATTGCAGGAAGAATCCATTTTTTGTTCAAAGTTCTGGAAAATATGGGGAATTTTCAACTTATTCGTAAAAGCCCTATTACACGACAGTAATTTGGAACAACAAACAGCTTTGGAACGTTTGTGACGTCACTCCACGCAACACAGAACGAACGTGAAGTCACTTCACTCAACAAGTGGGGAAAAGCTCTTTCCCCCTTGCATTCACTTATATCACTAATGTCCTTATATCACTAATTCACTTCACTAATATCCTGATAGGAATACCGATTTAGAGTTTTCATACTGTAAAGATAGCTTTTAACATCCCAAAGGTTCCGTTTATATTGAATAACGGTTTTATTACACAGGGCAACTTTTATTACCGAATTTTTATTATCGGCGATTCCGCCCGTCAATCATACTTTAGGCTCCTCCTCTTTAACAGGTCCATTCTCTCTAATGCCGGTGATTTCGTTCCAGAAACCATTCTTCAGTGTGTTTTTCGTATAATATAAATCTTTTATATCTCAAAAGTGTCTGTAATTTGGTAAAAATTATTTTCTTTTTCCCATCTGCATTTCCAGACTTCAGCAATTCCGCCTGGCAATGATACTTTAGGTCCCCGCCTTTCTAAAGCTCCCCGTATCTTTAATGTCGACGATTTCATTCCAAGAAACATTCTTTAATGTTTTTTGCGTATAATTTGAATCCTTTATATTTCACAGATGTCTGTAATTTGGTAAAAGTTCTATTATTATTTTTCCATCTACAGACATAGCAATTCCGCCCGAAAATGATACCGTAGCCTCCCCCCACTCCCCGCCTTTCTAACTCACCCCTCCTCTGTAATGCCGCCGATTTCATTCCAAGAAATATTATTTAGTGTCTTTTGCGTATAATTTCAATCTTTTATATTTCATAGATGTGTGTAATTTGATAAAAGTTCTATTATTATTTTTCCATCGCCAAACTTCAGCATTTCCGCTCGGCAATGATACTTTAAGCTCCTTCTTTCTAACAGGTCCTTCCTGTCTAATGCCGCCGATTTCAAAAAGCATTCTTTAGTAGGTGTCTGTAATTCAGTAGAAGTTCTATTATTTTTTCCATCTCGAGATTCTAACTCATTCCAAAGCAGTCAATCGGCCATCTTGGTCGCCATTAAAGTAAGAAATAAAATTACTAGAAAACACGTCACCTGTGACGTTCGGATTTGCGCACTTCTGATTGGTCGATTTTCGCACAACCGTTTCCTCAACAACATTTTAGGTTTAAACCTAAAATGTTGAGGCTAAATTTGTTGAATGATCTGCTTTGCGAACGGTTTTGCTGTCCCAAATACTGACATGTAATAAGGGCTTAAGATTTCGCCTCCAGAGACTCACTGGCACAAACACAGACATCACCCCAAAAATGTTAGTTTCGTGATCAGGGATGCTTGAGACGTGCTCTCCTGTCGAAAACTCGAATTCGAATTATCGACCCCACCACAAAACCTTCTTTGTACATTATACTATATAAGGAAAGTAATATTACCGAAAACTGTATCTCAACTTTAATTTCTAGTATTAGTGAGAAATTTTGGATACAATATGTCGGGAAATGCTTTTATGTTCTCATTACTGTGCATTGATTAAAATCTGTTTTGTTGCAGCTTCAAAGAGCAAAGAAGCGTACGAAATATCTAAAGCAGCTAGAAGACTGAAAAAGGAGCAGAAATTAAAAAGACGAATGAAAAAGCACGGGCATTTGCAAGAGTACGGCCAGCCATCGAGAATGTTGGACAAAAGTGGTATGTAATTTTATTTGTGGTTTCTATAAACGGAGTTTGTGCGCACTCTAAAAATCAAGAATTTTCCGTGAATTTGAAATTGAATAAAAATGTCAGAGAAATTGCAGGAGGAATCCATTTTTTGTTCAAAGTTCTGGAAAATACGGGGAATTTTCAACTTATTCGTAAAGGCCCTATTACACGACAGTAATTTGGAACAACAAACCATTCATAAAACAGCTTTGGAACGTTTGTGACTTCACGCAACGCAGAACGAACGTGACGTCACTTCACTCAACAAGTGGGGGAAAGCTCACTTGAGTATTGCATTCACTTCGTAATTTCCTCATAGGAATACCGTTTTAGAGTTCTCATCCTGTAAAGATCGTTTTTAACATCCCAAAGATTCCGTTTGGATTGAATAATTGTGGTATTACACAGGGCAATTTTTATTACCGAATTGCCGCAATTCCGCACGTCAATCATACTTTAGGCTCCTCCTCTTTAACAGGTCCTTTCTCTCTAATGCCGGTGATTTCGTTCCAGAAACCATTCTTCGGTGTGTTTTTCGTATAATATAAATCTTTAATATCTCAAAAGTGTCTGTAATTTGGTAAAAATGATTTTCTTTTTTACCATCTGCATTTCCAGACCTCAGCAATTCCGCCCGGCAATGATACTTTAGGACCCCGCCTTTCTAAAGCTCCCCGCATCTTAAATGCCGACGATTTCATTCCAAGAAACGTTCTTTAATGTTTTTTGCGTATAACTTGAATCCTTTATATTTCACAGATGTATGTAATTCGGTAAAATTTCTATTATTATTTTTCCATCTCCAGACTTTAGCAATTCCGCCCAAAAATGATACCTTAGTCTCTCCCCCCCCCCCCCCCCCGCCTTTCTAAAGGCCCTATCACATTCAACAACTTTTGGAACAACCAACTATTTCGGACAACTTTTCCCCCAATTTTTCGGTGAAAAAGTTGGTGAGTGATAGGGTTACTGACAGTTTGAAGAAGTTGTGCTAAATGACAAAACTATGGCGGTATGTTTATCACCTTTTGGTGACAACTATACATTTGTACATGTACTTTTCGGCAGGCAGCGCGTTCTCGCATCGACTTCGGCAGTAAAACAAGACTTTTACTTAGTACTTCCTTTTGTAACCTTTATTACTTTGTAATTATGACTAAATTGCTATCAGCTGCGGGGAAAAATCAAATATGCCTTGGCATAATTATGCTGGGATTATTCCTGCTTAAGAAGAAGAAACAAAGTAAACCGAGAAGGATGTGGACAAAATATATTGTACATTTTTGATTTGCTCTTTTCTATATGGATTACTTCAGATATCAGAAGCTTAAACAGATGAATGAACATTAAAGAATATTTGGATTTGTCACACATCCGTATAAAAAAGCAAATAAATATTTGTTGAAAAATATTCACTCTATTTTAAGATACAAAATTAGTTTAAAAAGCGATATTGCCGATATTGACTGAAATGAAACAAAGAAAAAGAAAACATAAAAAGTATTTAAATTCAAGAATGCCGTTATTAAAATATCATGTCTTAAACAAATTTAAGTTCATTACCATTTTATACTTGATTTTAAAGGTTTTCAAATACGTATCTATATTAAATATCCGAAGATGGTCCTTGCTCATTTGTAACGTTTAAAATATTTCTCATTAAAGTAAACTTTTAAAAATTATTTTATCTACATTTATATTTATTGAAAGAAAGTCGAGTGTCGTACAGAACAGAGCACCAGGCGCAAAGCGCCTTTAATCTCCAGTTTCAAAATGTGGTTCTTATCATCATACTGTGACATTAATTCAGTGACCCTAATGGGAGGTTCGAGGTTTTTATTTACTACTTTTTTCATATTTGTCCTAGCTCCTATTGTGGCAGTTTGTTGCACATTTAGAGTTTAAGCAGTTTGGGGAGTTGATGCAGATCTGAGGGTTACCTAGCATTTAAACAGCTTAGAGTTTTAAACATTAGTCGCGAGTTTAATTTGATATCAGATGTTTGAGGTGGGATCTTTTAATTCCGATTATCGATGTTTAGAACAGCGCGGGGTCTCTTACGAGATTTGGCCTTGCGATGATCATAGTCATGCAAATTGAATAACAGTTCATTTGGAACGGATGGCAAATTTTTGTAAAATTTAAGCGCTAGCTTTTTAATTTGGGCTCTAACAGTTTTTATTTTGAAGTCATTCCTAATTACCGAGTTCCTTAAATACCTGGGAGCTTTCCTGATAATCCGTAGGATTTTGTTTTGTTTTGTCTCTAGGAGGTCTATCGTAGTTTTACAGGCGTATCCCCATACGGGTGCTGCATACAGCATTCCCGGGCGGATGACCGATTTATAAATTAGCAGTTTGTTTTGATGACTGAGATTTCCGTTTCCTATCATTGGATATAAGGCTCCTGTAGTTATATACGCTTTTTTGATTAAGTTCGTTACGTGCTGTTTCCAGGTTAGGTGGGAATCTATCGTTACACCTAGGTATTTAGTAGATTTTTCCGCGCGTAAGGCATGATTGTTTATATACAGTGGCGGCGGCGGTTTGTTTTTCCTCGAGAAATAGATCCAATGACATTTGTTGGGGTTTAATTTTATTCGCCATTTTTCCAGCCATGTTTGGAGTATGTCTAAGTGTTGTTGTAGCTGTCTGTGCATTACTGAGACATATGGGTGTTTTGCAAGTATCGCACTGTCGTCTGCATAGAGTGCCAGCTCTGTGTTTGGAGTTCTGGGGATGTCGTTCAGGTATATGTTAAAGAGTGTCGGGCCCAGGATAGAACCTTGCGGTACACTACTTTTAATGAGCTTGGGTGTTGATAAGTTACCTCCTACTCTGACTTGAAAGTGTCTGTTATTTAAGTATGAGATTAAAAGTTTGACAAGAGCGTCAGGGACTTTTAAAGTGATCAATTTGTACGCTAATCCACAGTGCCATACTTTATCAAAGGCTTTTTGTATGTCCAAAAAAATCGCAGCTGTGGGTGTCTTACTATTAAGTCCAGAAGATATGTACTCTACCACTCTCAGCAATATTTATTGAGTAATTATGTTTTAAAATAGATTTAAATGTGCATTCCATCTATAGCTGGTATAAAGTATACTTCAAGCTGTTTTTCAAAGTAACTTCGAAATAAATTTTTATAAGCATTCAAATTTAAAAATAATTTACTGATATAAGTTTATTTTGTATATAAAACGTAAAATAATTTAAAACAAAAAAATTCTGCAGATTATTAAAGAAAATCTATATTTGAATATTTTAGCAACAGATGGCAGCACTTGTAAAATTTAAAATTCGCATGGATTCGAACCAGAGCCCATTCGTTTGCTGAGCTGATTCTTTACCACCCAAACCAAAACTTCACATTTGAAATGTACTAACAAATTATATCATGCAATGCATTTAGTGTTATTTTAGAGTACTATTTTGAAGAGTAAACAGAATAAGTTTTCAAGTTGTTTTTGTATTGCAAAAGAAAAAAAAATGTCTATGAAGAACATATATGAAAATTCATTTTCTAAATTCTGTCTGATGTTTTTTTTTTTTTTACCGTTTCGAGAAAGAGAACATAATTGTATTCGTTAAAACGAGGAAATTGCCATAGTGTAGTAAATATTCTAAAACAATTTAAATTAGGATCCTTTGTGTTTTGTGATGGAATCACTTTAGTTAGCTTATTTTAGAAAACTGATGAAATATGTATATTTCGCCAAAGCAAACTCGCGTACGCTCTTGTTTAAATTCACAGAAAGGCGGATTTTCTGAAATGCGGTAATACTGTAAACTAGCAAGCCTCTGGTAAATATAAATTTGAATCAGAAGAGACCAAATATATTATATTAGTAATAATATCTTAATTTTTATTATATAATATTTCATGTATATAAAATCGCTTTGGAAGAGATGGTTCGTAAAGATGATATTTTCTCGTACGCATGTTTCTTCAAATTCTTTTTTAAATACAGTGGATCTTTTAGATTCCACAAAAATGATTTTTCTCCATTTCCATCTCGCAAGACTACTTTTCTTCGATTTTGAGACGACTTCCATTGACATCCACCTTTATGACACAGAAATATTATAAATACTTAACAAAATTCTAAATCTAAACTAAAATAATACTTCGCACTGCCTGGTTATTATATCAATATAATCTATCTGTTATTATATTGATATAATAGCGCTTCACAGATTCAAACTTGCGCGAGGATTTCACGCCAAACCAGAATTTAGTAAAATCTGCGCCAACCTTTCTACACACGTGATTCCTTCGCTACTCATCTGTGATTGGCTGGTTGGTAAAAAATTGTCCCAAATGAAAAACTTTTTCTATACCGGTCAGATAAAGTTGTCCCAATTTTTTGACCTTATTTCACACGAGTTTTCCCCCAACTCGGCGTAAAAATTGTTCGAAAAGTTGGTTGTCCGAAAAATTGCCGGAAAAGTTGTTGAATGTGATAGGGCCTTAACTCGCCCCTCCTCTTTAATGCCGCCGATTTCATTCGAAGAAATATTATTTAGTGTTTTTTTGCGTATAATTTCAATCCTTTATAATTCATAGATGTTTGTAATTTGGTAAAAATTATATTATTATTTTTCCATCGTCAAACTTCAGCATTTCCGCTCGGCAATGATACTTCAATCCCCTTCTTTCTAACAGGTCCTTCCTGTCTAATGCCGCCGATTTCAGAAAGCATTCTTTAGTAGGTGTCTGTAATTCAGTAGAAGTTCTATTATTTTTTCCATCTCGAGATTCTAACTCATTCCAAAGCAGTCTATCGGCCATCTTGGTCGCCATTAAAGTAAGAAATAAAATTACTAGAAAACACGTCACCTGTGACGTTCGGATTTACGCACATCTGATTGGTCGATAAAACAGCTAAATGTCTTATGTTTGCAGACGATTTGAAGCTTTGTATGAAAATCAACTCATTAATTGTGAACTGATGCAAAGAGATCTAGATGAACTGTATAACTGGTCTACTAAATAAACTCCATTTAAATATTTTTAAATGCTATGTTATGAGCATTGCTAGGATCCATAATATTCTTAATTACAATTATATTTTAAATAATTCATCTCTGTCTCAATGTACTCATATTATTGATTTAGGTCTCACTTCCTATGATACTTTTAACTTTCAGAGACATATCGATAATATTATTAAAAGAGCCTACCAAAGACTTGGTTTCACCTTAAGACGATCTCGTGTTTTTGCCAGTTCTGATACGATTATTTGTATTTATATTACCCTTGTTAAACCAATTTTGGAATATTGTGCAATGATTTGGGACCCTGTTTAGAATCTGCATTCTCAACGGATAGAAATCGTGCAAAATAAACTATTACGTACTATTGATTACAGATTGACTGGCTATCATCCTTATGATATGCATGCAAGGGAATTCAGACAGAAATACAGTTTAATGTCTCTTAAAAGAAGAAGCTGGTTCTGCCTCTTGTTTTATTATAAGGTTTTAAATAATACTATTGTTTGCCCTATTTTACTTTCTTGCCTGGAATTTCACATACCTGTCAATAATACCAGGAAAAAAACTCTTCACAATACTACTGTTAAACACAACTACATTAAATGCTATTCTATCTATAAATTTGCTGATCTATATAATACCTATTGTGCTGATATTGATATATTTAACTTGACTGTTTTAAAAAAGCCTGTTTCAATGCGCTTGACATGTTTATTATTTAGTATTCTTGTATCCTATGTTCTGTACCTATGTTTTAATTTCTTGTGTGGCTACTGTAATTGGATTTCATCTGTAGTTGCCACGTAAATTGAATAAAATAAAAATAAAATAAGGAAAGTAATATTACCGAAAACTGTATCTCAACTTTAATTTCTAGTATTAGTGAGAAATTTGATATACAATGTGTCGGGAAATATTTCTATGTTCTCATTACTGTACATTGATTAAAATCTGTTTTGTTGCAGCTTCAAGGAAGGAAGAAGCGTACGAAATATCTAAGGCAGCTAGAAAACTGAAAAAGGAGCAGAAATTAAAAAAACGAATGGAAAAGGACAGGCAATTGCAAGAGTTCGGCCAGTCATCAAGAATGTCGTTCAAAAATGGTATGCAATTTTATTTGTGGTTTTTAAAAACAGAGTTCGCGTGCACTCTGAAAACAGAGAATCTTCCATGAATTTGAAATTGGACTAAAATGTCAGGGAATTTGCAGGAAAAATCAAATTTTTCTTCAAAGTTCTGAAAAAATCAGGGGATTTTCAACTTGCCGACCTGCTGAAGCTGATTACTACAGATCCTCCATAGTTTCTACGGGAAACTTCGTCATACTGCTGATTGCAGAATTTGCATAGTTTCCTATAGAAAATTGTCTTCTGTGAAGGTCAATGTCATGGAGTTAGAAAGGAGGAGATAAAACTCCTATGGATGAAACGCTTGATAATGCCATAATGCTTTGAGAATTATATCTAGGTGTCGCTAGTGTTAGTAAAGTAGTTGCTATTGTTAGTTGACACTATAGAAAGGCGTAGTATTTAGTATATGTATTTTTGATTATTTTAAAATTAAAGACCGCCTTATTATGAGTATAATTAACCAGTATTTTTGCATAGTTACAGGAAAGAGAACAGAATATAGGGACATAAAAATTAATTGAAAGGTAAAATTATTTTGAATAATTGGGAATATTCTTTATTGCTTCAGTTCTACTTTTCATTGCACTACTAATTTATTTTTACAAAATTGACAGTTTACATAAATATTTTAGGTCTTTCGCCATAGAAATGCATACAATACAGGACTATTTATCCCAGCGCCACCTGAATTATTGTCTCAAATGATATTGGCATTTTCTTAATATGAAGATTTAACTCCTCACTTTTACCTCCATGGTCAATGTACATTTACGACCGAATGCATGGTGATGTCAACGAAATCAACGCAACAATGGGAATTTACGCTCTTTAATACCAATAAAATTAATGTTACAACAGGGATTTATCGCTGCGTGGTAAAGATCACTTTTTTTCATAGAAGTAATAAATGTATGTTAAATTTCGCATAAATTGCTAAACAGTCTAGCTTATTTTTACTTTCCCTGCAATACATGGTAATGTATAGAGGAAGTATTGGAATCATGTCGAAAATCGCAACTCGAGTTTTCGACGGATCTACAACACGTTTCAAGACCTCTAGAATACGAAAAAACTATTTTTAGCGTGACGTCTGTGTGTTTGTCTGTCTGTCTGTGCAGATTTTGTATCCACTCTAACTTAAAAACTAATGGACCGAATTTCACAAAATTTGGTAGGTAAGTCACTTGTGAGCGAGTCTGGTGCTGATTTGTTTTGGGTACGATTTGGAATAAAAGAACCCGCCTTTTTTTGCGAAATGGCTCGCAAAGGCTTGTATCCACTCTAACTGAAAAACTACTGGACTGAATTTTACAAAATTCAGTAGATGAATCACTTGTGGGTTACCCTGGTGCTAATTAGATTTTGGTTCGATTCGGAAAAAAATAACCTGCATTTTTTTTGCAAAATGTCCCGCAAAAATCGTCAAAATCTAAACTAAAGAACTAGGTATACTCAAATATATCCATTAAATACTCGTTTAATACGTAACTTTTAACGACAAAAATAATAAGATCAACTCATTACACTAGGTCTATCCGTTCTCGAGATATTTTAGTTTTATGTATTTTCTCTACGCCACCTTTGAAAATAAGTCCGGTTACCGAATGAGAACGAAAATTGAATTAAAAGTTAAATAAATTTAATTAAAATATAGAGGGCGATAATATAAGTCTGCAGGGAAAGTCATGTGCTGCCCACATCAGATTTTTATATTCTAGTTACTTATTAAAGTTAAATTAATATTTATTATTATCACTAGTGAAAACTTATGCTTTATCAAACAGAAATATTTGTTTTAAATATAAATTATTTTTAACTGGATAAAAACTAATAATATAAGCATACATTAATGCATAATTATACGCTTAAATAATTTTATGTATATGCATTTTTACTTTCCCTGAAATACATGGTAATGTATAGGGAAAGTATTGGAATCATACCGAAAATCGCAACTCGAGTTTTCGACGGATCTACACGTTTCGAGACCTCTAGAAAACGAAAAAATTATTTTTAGCGTGACGTCTGTGTGTGTGTGTGTCTGTCTGTCTGGCTGTCTGTGCAGATTTTGTATCTACTCTAACTAAAAAAGTAATTGGCCGAATTTCATAAAATTTGGTAGGTAGGTCACTTGTGGGCGAGCCTGGTGCTGATCTGTTTTGGGTATGATTCGGGATAAAAAAAACCCGCCTTTTTTGCGAAATGGCCCGCAAAAGCTTGTATCCGTTCTAGCTGAAAGACTAATGGATCGAATTAAACAAAATTTGGTAGATAAGTCGCTTGTGGGACACCCTAGTGCTGATTAGATTTTGGTACGATTCGGAAAAAAATAATCTGCCTTTTTTTTGCAAAATGGCCAGCAAAAATCGACAAAATCTAAACTAAAAGGCTACGTATGCTTAAATATATCCATTAAATGCTTGTTTAATACGTAATTTTTAACGAAGAAAACTATAAGATCAACCCCATTACACTAGGACTAGCCGTTCTCGAGATATATTAGTTTTTTTCGTATTTTCTCCACGCCACCTTTGAAAATAAGTCCAGTTATCAAATGAGAACGAAAATTAAAGTAAAAGTGAATTAAATTTAATTGAAATAAAGAGAACGTGGATATAAGTGTGCAGGGAAAGTCATGTGCTGCCCACATCGGATTTTTACTTTCCCTGCAATACATGGTAATGTATAGGGAAAGTATTGGAATCATGCCGAAAATCGCAACTGGAGTCTTCAACGGATCTACACGTTTCGAGACTTCTAGAATACGAAAAAACCATTTTTAGCGTGACGTCTGTGTGTGTGTGTCTGTCTCTCTTTCTGTCTGTCTGTGCAGACTTTGTATCCACTCTAACTCAAAAACTAATGGACCGAATTTCACAAAATTTGGTAGGTAAGTCACTTGTGGGCGAATCTAGTGCTGATTAGTTTTGGGTATGATTCGTGATAACAGAACCCGCCTTTTTTGCGAAATGGCCCTCAAAAGCGTGTATCCACTCTAGCTGGAAAACTAATGGACTGAATTTCACAATAATCGGTTGATAAGTCACTTATCGAATACCCTGGTGCTGATTAGGTTTTGGTACAATTCGGAAAAAAATAACCTGCCTTTTTTGAGAAATGGCCCTCAAAATTCGTCAAAATCTAAAATAAATACATACGTATACTCAAATATATCCATTAAATGCTTGTATTAAACGTAATTTTTAACGATAAAAAGAATAAGACCAACCCCATTACACTAGGTCTAGCCGTTCTCGAGATATTTTAGTTTTTTCGCATTTTCTCCACGCCACCTTTGAAAATAAGTCCAGTTACCAAATGATAATGGAAATTGAATTAAAAGTGAATTAAATTTAATTAAGATAAAGAGAAGTGAATATAAGTCTGCAGGGAAGTTATGTGCTGTTCACATCAGATTTTTTTTTTTCTTAAATACATATCTATAGTTACTTATTGTATAAAACAAAATTGACTTGTTACTTTGACATCTTCCTGAGATATGACCATCCCTCCCTTTCAAAAAGAAGTCAAATTGTGTGAGAAATCTAATTTTCCAGGATAAAAAATATATGTGGAGGGAGGGGCAAAATTATTTTTACTCATGCAATCTAAAGCACTTTTTACCAGCTTTCAAACAAAAAAATATTTACTTTGTTACTCAAAGGTGCGCGGAAGTTATAACAGTCTAAATTTTCAAATAATTGCACTGAAACGGAACAGTTTTTGCAATACATTTTATATAATTATTGTAGGTTTTAAATGGTGAAAATAGTTCAAGAAGACAGAATGTTGTGAAGTTAAGGGCAGGGTGTTCTGTCAAAACCGCGGACAAAAATGGGGTACCGAACAAGTCATTAACTGCATTACTGGATTTTTCATGGATATGGAAGGCTTCAATGAAGTCAAGATCATAAATCGACATGCATTTTTATACGATTCTTTCTGAAGAAAACTCAAAACGGTGGTCAAATTGACAGCAATTTTGAGCAATTGAAGATTTATTAAAATCCTGTTTTAACTGTTTTCATGTTCCTGAATACCAAATTTTAAAGCACATTTAGTTTGACCAATATAAGAAAGACTATGCAAGATTTGTATTTTACCATTGTTTATCCCTAATTTTTGTTTTATCTTTAAATTTTTTTTTCAGGTGCTGAAAATGCCAACTCTAAATCAGATGGCCCCAGTCACCTTTTGTGTGCTGAAAATACCAACTCTAAATCAGATGGCCCCAATCACCTTTTGTATGCTGAAAATGCCAACTCTAAATCAGATGGCCCCAGTCACCTTTTGTATGCTGAAAATGCCAACTGGAAATCGGGTAGTCACAATCAACTTTCATATGCTGAATATGCCAACTCAGCCAGTGATTCCAATCATCTTAGTGCCAGTACAGTAATTTGCTCACTGAAGAGGGAATCATTCCTGCATCTTTCAAACAACCAACATGTCACTTGTTGGATGTGATTTATCTCATTAATGCTCGCGTAGTAATAAAGATAATAAAACACATTACTATGTGTATACTCTTAAGTCAATTGTAATCTTTTTTGACAGCCCTTTTCTTAAGGCATTTTGGATATAAAAATCTGCCGCGAGTACCACATGACTTTTACTACAGATTTATATTCATGTTCTCTTTATTTCCCTAATAATTCATTAAATTGAGTTTAATTGCACAAAATAACACCCTTAATTGTTTTAAAGTACGCTGAATTTACAATTTTAATTAAATTATCATTTTCTTTTGATAGCTGGTCTTATTTTTAAAGGTGGTGTAGCATCCTAGAATAATGGAGCTAGTTCTAGATTAATGGGGTTGGTCATGCATCCTAGGTGGTATAGTGTCCTAGATTAATGGGGTTGGTCTTGCGTCCTAGGTGGCATAGTGTCCTAGATTAATGGGGTTGGTCTTATTCTTTTCATTGCCAAAAATTACATATAAAACAAGCATTTAATTGATATATATGAGCATACGTGGTCTTTTTATTTTAGATTTTGACGATTTTTGCGGGATATTTCGCAAATAGAAAGGCATGTTCTGTTTTTACTTTCCCTGCAATACATGGTAATGTAAAATATTGGAATCATGCCGAAAATTGCAACTCACGTTTTCGACGGATCTACACGTTTCGAGACCTCTAGAATACAAAAAAACTATTTTTAGCGTGATGTCTGTGGGTGTGTCTGTGCAATGTATGTATCCACTCTAACTCAAAAACTTATGAACCGAATTTCATACAATTTGGTAGGTAAGTCACTTGAGTATGACCCTGGTGCTGATTAGTTTTTGGTACGATCCGTAAAAACAGAACCCGCCTTTTGTTGCGAAATGGCCTCCAGAAATTTCATGTATCCACTGTAGCTAAAATACTAATTGACCAAATTATAGAAAATTTAGTAGATAAGTTTTTGTGGGATATTCTGGTGCTGATTAGATTTTGATATTATTCGGAAAAGAACAACCTGCCTTTTTTTACGACATGGCCCTCAAAAATCGCCAAAATCTAAAAAAAAGCAACGTATGTTCAAATATATCATTTAAATACTTATTTTATACGTAATTTTTGATGAGGAAAAGAATATGAACAACTATTACTCTAGGACTAATCGTTCTAAGATATTAGATATTTTTTGCATTTAGTTATGCCACTTTTGGAAAAATGTCCAATTACCAAATAAAAACAGAAGTTGAATTAAAAATGCAAATTTAGTGTTATTTTGTGCAATTAAACTCTATTTAATGAATTATTAAAGAAAATATGAATTGTAGTCTGCAGGGAAAGTCATATGCTGCCTACATCAGATTTTTTCTAATCATACCAACATATAATCAGCTCCAGGATGTCCCACAAGTGACTAAAATATATTAAATATATGACCTATGAAATTTGGTCAATTAGTTTTTGAACCAGAGTAGATAGAAACATTGCACAGACAGACACACACACACATCATGCCAAAAACAGTTTTTCCATATTATAGAGGTTCCAAAACCTGTAGATCCGTCGAACTCTATTTGCGATTATCGACATTATTCCAATACTTTCCCTATACATGTTGCAGGGAAAGTAGAAAATACACATAGTTTTACATAAATGTTATTTAAATTAGTAATTATTTTTCTTTCCTTGCAATACATGGATGTATAGGGAAAGTATTGGAACCGCGTCAAAAATCGCAACTCGAGTTTTCAGCGGATCTACACATTTTTGGACTTCTAGAGCACGAAAAAACTATTTTTAGTATGACATCTGTGTGTGTCTGTCTATCTGTGCAGACTTTGTATCCACTCTTAACAGAAAAACAAATTGGTCAAATTTCATAGAATTTGGTAGGTAAGTCCCTTGTTGGTGACCCTGGTGCTGATTAGATTTTTGTGCAATTCGGGATAAAAAAAACCTGCCTTTTCTGCAAAGTGGCCCTCAGACATTGTCTGTATCCACTTTAGATGAAAGACTAATAAACAAAATTTCACAAAATTTGGTAGGTAAACCTAGTGCTGATTAGTGCTTGATACTATTCTGAAAAAAGAACTTGTCTTTTTCTTTAAATATCCGGCATAAATCGTAGATCTAAAAATAAAACACTACATATGCTCATATATATCAACTAAATGCTTATTTTATATGTAAATTTTGACGATAAAAGGAACAACACCAACCCCATTACTCTAATTTTTCACTACTCCACTTTTGATAATAATTCCAGTTACCACATGAAAACGATAACTTTATTAAAAGTGCAAATTCAGTGCAATTTAAAATAATTATGTGTTATTTTGTACAATGAAACTCAATTTAATAATTTATTGAAGAAATAAGGAGAACGTGAACATGAGTCTGCAGGGAAAGTTATATGCTGCCCATATCATTTTTTTTTTTTTTCTCATCCTATTCTGTTATGAATGTGTCGCTTTCTGCGAAATTTTTGAATACGAGATTTTAATGAAAAAATCACGTTTTGAGATCTCGAATGGGAATTATAATCCCTGCGAATAATGGGTAAAATATACGGTGCTGAGATAATACATATGGACAAATTATTGGTTAGCTCATAGGTAACGAACTAATCGATATCAATTTTGATTCCCGAAATGTAAATGTTATTCAGAAATTCTTTTGTAACTACTTTGTTTCTTTCACAGATTAATATAAAATACACTGTGGTTTATACAGGATGTTCCGTCAAGACCGCATAAACTCTGCAAAGCGAGAATCCTCACTCGAAGTACTTAATGACCCAAGACCCACACCTTCTTGTGCTTCTGAGTCCGATCACCATAACCCTAATGAAATCGTTTGTGTGCTGGAACTGCCTGGGTTGGCGACAGCCTGGCATTCTTTGTTATTACACGTTTCCTCTGAGACAAAAAAAAAATTGCAAAATGATTTCCATGGCAAATAGAGTGGCGCAACTATTGTCGATTCTGCAGATTCCTTGCCTTACATCTCATTCAACGTGCGCAGGACAGCTGCGCATTTTGCACCATTTATATAACTCTGTGAGCTGCGTGTACCTTGCAATTTGCATATTTTTCTGCTCACTCAGTGGTGTCTCATTTTCACTGTCACGTAGCGTATAAATGTTATTCCTTTTCAACTGCAGACTGAACGATGAAGCAAAATAAATATTTATTTTACGTAAAGTTTTACATTGGAAATCTTGAAATTAGTAAAACATTTTTCTTCCTTATTCTATTGTATTAAGGAAGTATAGATTTCTGCAGAAATTTTGAGAGCAAGATTTTAAGGGGAAAATCCCGTTTGAATACCCCGAATGGTAGGGTTTGTCAGGCCCAGAACCTATTGGTCACCCCCAGGGGAGTGATATACGATGGTAATTACAATATTTTAATCACATTAACCGGACGGCGTCATTCCGGAACTGCCGTGGCCCAAAGGACGGAGCGCTTCGCTTCCAAACTATTCCCAAAGGACGGCTAATTTCTTGCGCTAAGCCTAACTCTCGAAAAAAATTCACTAAAAATCACCTATTTAACACAGAAATCTACTTTTTTCTGAAATAAAAGAAATATTTATTTTCTCTTTGATGTATATTTTTCATACAAATCTCAATACAAAATACTTGTTAGTTGCTTCCATTCTTTTATCCGAAATAAACGAATAATTTCACGGCCGCATATTCCTCTAAAACCCAAATTTAAGCAAAAATACTCTCTTATATTCCTATGATTCACCAACGAAATCATTAAGCTAAAATCAAAACGAAAACCGGAACTCAATTATAAAATAGCTGATGCTACGAGATGCGCTTGCTCTATTTGTTTATATTACAAAACCACTCAAAATGTTTCACCACTCAAAATGGAGAAGTGATTAATTGGATCCTTCCTATGCCAAGGTCAAGTATCTGCAAAATGCATTGAAGTTGTTCGAATGGACATTTAACGCCCTCTAGTAGACAAATAAAAACGTTTCATATGAAAACGCGCATCCGTGATCGCCGTCTTTTAGGGTAAGGTTTTCTTCAATGCGAATGCGTGACGGCCGTCCTTGGATGCAAGTTCGCAGTCGACACGCGGGCCCGTCAACCGTCGGGAAAGGGTTAAATAAATTCTGCAAATTTTTGACATTATATTTCGAATAGCTGACAAAACGTAGAATTCTGAGATTTTACATATGGATTAAAGTGAGCTAGCTCATAGGTGCATAAATCATTCAATAGAAATTCCTGAAATGAAAATGTAATTTGTACCGCTGTGAGTCTCGGGTCCTGTATTGTAACTTCTGCTCCAATACATAGAACAGATGTTTCAAAGAACACGTTCTATATTATAGACTTCTATAAGAAAGAATTTTTTTTATGAAATAAAAACTTTCATTAAGTTAGCGGTAGGTAAAGGATATTTCTATTAACAACTTTATTTTAAATGTAAGGCACAGACTAATATACAGACCCACCACTCTCGATAGTTTCGTTTTCGCAGCGGCCATTAAAGATAGACCAAAACGAGGGTTGGCGATGGTCTGGTTTGGTCTGGGCGCTTGGCGATGGTCTGGTTTGAGTCCAAGACTATTTTCAATGTTATTACCCTATTTTGCTTGACGAAAGCTTAGAACAACAGACTAGCGTGGTTTGAGTAACGTGAAAAAGGATTATTTGTTAAGTGTTTAGATCATTTCATAGAAATGGATTGATAAAAGAAAACTGGTTGCGTTACAGGGTATGTAATTTATTTTTATTAAAATTGAAATAATTTTAGTTATCACCATCCTACATACATGTTCATTATAAGTATACACGTGTTCATAAGTATACACGTGTTCATATAAGTATACATGTGTTCATCATACGAAATTAGTGCTGTGTTATTACTGCCGGATTAGACTAAATTTTAAGAGGTAGTGGTATAATTAGTTAAAAAATATTTTCCGTATTTTTATAAAATGTGAATAACTGATATTTGGATAGCTTTTTCTTAGTTGAATGTGATATTGTATGCTGTTGAAACCCAGACCGTCCGACCTACCAGAAAGGTGTAAGGTAACTGTTTGGACGGTCGGGAAGTGCCACCTAATTTAGACCGGAACCCAGTGGGGGAGGCATATACAGGGACCGTACCCTCCTTCCCCTACCACCAACCTCTCGGAAGTACTTTCGGACCCACATGTTTAACGTGATTGTACTCCGCATGAACACGGCGGCAGTTTTGGCAGTGGCTGGAATCGAACCCGGGCCAACCGAGTGCAACTCCAGCGCGCTAACCAATGGGCTACCGCGCCCATGATATTGTATGTGTATATATTTATGTAAAATTTTTATTAAGTGTCTTATGGTGGAAAATTCATCCCCCTCCCTCGGGTAATTAATGATTGAGTTCCACAACTTCGATAGTGCATTTATGTAAGTTTTATATTTACTATATGAATATTTTTATATTTAAAAAAAAAAAAGTCTATTATCAGTATCCCAGAACAAATTAAGGATCAAGTAATTAACGATCAACACGCTAGTATACTTTTTAGACTGAAAATATTATATAACATTTCAGTCTTTTGAGTATGTTAGCTTGTAATTTTTTGTGCATTATGTTTTATAGTGAGACAATGCAATGTGTCTATTTTTTAATCCATTTTATGATTATTTGAATTAAATATATAACTATGTTTATTTAAATTTACTTAAACTAATGAATATATTTATGTTGCAGATAAATGTATTTTTAAATCCTGATCATTTCTATAGTTTCAAAAATTATAAAAGTACAGTCCTCAACATTTTGTTCCCCTCCCGTTTAAAAAAAAATCGCCAAGCGAGCGATAACGCGCCAAATCTGGCAGACGTATTTTGTTTATATTGTAGTTCAGCCCCGTTACTACATGCCCGCCGTCGTTCGCAGTTTCCTTTGTTTAAACGGCAACGTGGCAACGAGGGACGCTACCTCTAGAGGTCAGGGATGGCGGGCCACCCTTCCGCGAAAAAGGGTAAATAAAGCAGAGCGCCAGAATATGAATTCGTACGATTCAAGTTGCCGCTACTTTTCTCATTAAATATTTTAGACGTTTCTTGCTTTTTCATTGACGCATTTTGATTCATTTATTGCTATTTTTTCGCTTGTTTTCTTTTTACCTAATTATTTAACCTAAAGAACGATATGTACACCATACACTTTACAGGGCAAGAAAAAGAGGCTTACGCGTACATATATATATATATATATATATATATTTATATATAAGAAAAAAAGGTTTGATGATCCAATGAAAGAAAAGTGAGAATCTGTAACACGAAAATTCAAATATCTAACAGGCTTACAAAATAAAAGTATAAATCAACAAATCCTCAAGCAAATGGAGAAAAATAAAAAACAATAAATAAAATAAATATCGAATCAACAAGTCAATGAAAAGCATCAAAATACGTTTTGTCATTCTTATTTACGCAATTTTTATATTTGCATAATTGCAAAGTTTTCATATATATATATATATATATATATATAACAAATTTTTTACGACCCAAAATATTTGGTGGAGTATATAAACTCCGCCTCCCGCCCCCCTCTAATGCTAAGTCTATGGGTAATATTATTCTCCCCCTGTTACAGCCCTGTATATACAAATACACACACTTTTTCTTCTAACTTTAACTATACTAATCTTCTATTAAATGATCATAATAATTAATTCTATTACACTTTTGAAGTTTTAATGAACATTTCAGTTTTTCAGTTCATGATTAACTGCCTTTGGGAATGTTGCATAATATACATATAAAACTGCCTTTATCAATTTCATATGAAAAATCCCCTTCTCCCCATCTTACAGTTATATTTCCTATACTATAATAAAAATTTTAAAAGTGGCCAAGATATTAACTAAAAATGCACGCTCTCCAACTCTTTCTCTTCTGATTTCAGAATATGGATACGCTTAATAATAAATATCAATCAAAACTTACCTTCTCTTGATATAGCTTTAATCCGGATTGGTCGTTGTGGTTCTCTGTTAGGTATTTCATGAAATGCAGTGCCAGTAGATTTATTGGACGATTTACAACCAGGAATTACGCAGTAAATAATCGAAATTTAAACAAGTCGCGAAAATTTAAAAAAAAAACTTAAGTAAAACACGTTAAACCGCGTTACTGTGCTATTAACCGTAGCCCGCTTGCGTTGCCCCCTAGCGAGGAAACTAAGCAGCAAGTGTTGCTGGTAACCGCAGAATACGGCGGGCATGTAGTAACGGGGGCTACGCTTCAGCATTGCTGATCTTATACTAAATTTCTATTGGCCGCTCACCCTTGGCCCCGCCCCCTCCCTTCCTTTGCAGCCACAGCTAGTACTACTGCTATTCCAAGATGAAGACGACAGTACATCAGTCGTCTCTGACCTCTGCACAGCACCCGAACTTCGAAGAGTGCCAATGCTATCCATATTGCTATATTTGGAAAACTATTTACAGTGGACATGCTATATTCGATGTGGGCGTGAGGGACTTCGTCCCATGGTAGCCCGTCAGGAAGCGTCTTGGCTTGGCTTATCGTCACTGAAGATGAACATGACGATGTTCGAAAGTGCTTTGGCTGTATTTGATGTAAGTCTGTAGGATGATTGTTTAATAAAATGACCTTTGGATCTGGTTTTAAGATTTCTTCATTTGTTTAGTTGATTTAGTAACATATCTTCTGGTAACGGGACTACGGTCAATACGTTCACATTTTTAGATTCTTTGATTTTATGACAGATATTCCCCTAACGCAATATCCAATGTATAAATTACATGTAAAGCCTATACGTTAGCCACGCCCACTCATTGAGCCGCATTATTCTTATTCGGAATTGCCTGTGGATCACCTGGACTTTTGTACAACTTTACGTTTTTCGAATCTTATGAAAGAAAATTTTAGAAAAAGAAATTATATCCTCTAAATTCCAAGTAAATTTATAAATAATATTCATATCACAGAAAGTGTCATCAAACTAATGTGAAACGTTAATTAAGAACTATAAAATCCAAATTCACGAGTAATCAATCTGCAAACTGCAAAACACGCATGTAAAATATAAAAAGCTGTTATTTTATTTTAAAAAAATGATTTTTATTTTGCTGAAAGCAGCATTTAGTTTCTGGAGGTTTATGAGACTGACGACCTTAAAAAAAATGGGCGGGACTCTGATATTAGGAACTTTATATGAAATTGATTAGTCAACGTGGTGGCCGAACAGTCAAGGCGGAGCGTTTCCGGGCGATCCATTTTTCGGCGTAGGCGGACGACGTAGGGCGAACGACGTAGGTTCAGGGGGGTAGGTAGTGCCTGATCATTGGAAAAAAATGAAGTATTCACAGAATTTGCGTGACAGATAATCTCACATTATTGTGGTTTTCATTGATTAAGAGCAATTTTACTGATAAAGCAATTCTATCGAAACGTATTTACATTTTGAATTCTATAGTCTTTTAAGAACATTTCAGTTGCACAAATTGAAAAATAAGTACTCAAATGATCTAACAATTATCAAAATTATAGTTGACTAAAATGACAAGCTATAGATCTGTGCTCCCCAACCTTTTATATTCCCTACAATACTACATGATTATGGTTTGGAATCGTGTCGAAAATCGGAACTCAAGATTTCGACATATGTACGGTTTTTGGGATCTGCAGAACACGAAAAATTATTTTTAACGTGACGTCAGGACGTCTGTCGTTGTCATGCGTTTTTAGTAAGGCTCTTCTATATAGTATAGGTGCTCTAGTTTTAAGCGTGACGTCTGCATGTGAGGGATTTGTGCAATTTATGTATCTACTCTAACTCAAAAGCTGTTCGATGAATTTCACAAAATTTGGCAGGTAAACTCACTTGTGTTTTGTCTTGGTGCTGATTAAAAATGGGCACATTTTTTTTTATTTATTTTTTTTTTAAATTGTTTTCAAAAGTCGTTAAAATCAAAAATAAAAGACTACATATTTTGAAATGTATTTAATAAATGTTTGTTTTATATGGAATCTTTGACTACAAAGAAAAAGTAATGGGAGTGTGGGTCCACTCGACGTTTGTCATACCAGAATCCCATTTTGTAATTTTTTTTTCTTTCATGATGAAAAGGTTTGAATACGGTATCTTGGGTGCAAATGATTACAATTATAGCTTGTTACCCTTCACAACAAAGGGCATGAAAAAACTTTCGAATGATACTATAGTTGGACAATGTACCACTTGGGAGGGGTGATTTGTACCCGAGGGTGCTAATGACATCAATAAAAAAAAATTGTTTCGCGGCTATGCTACACAATGATTGAAAATATTAAATCTCGTGGTTATTGTTCCACAAATAAACCCCTTTATTTGTGGAACCCTTTTATTTGTGCATGTTATGTCAAATTTTGTCCTATGTGACCACGTGAAAAAAATTTTTGCAGCTCTTTGGATTTTGTATAAATTTTTTAAATGGTATATTTATATACCACAAATGTTTTAGAAGAATATATTGAAAAATGTAAAATTTCGTTTACTAAATTAATCAAGTTTTGTGACTTTTCACGGTAGCAAACTGGTTTAAATATTGAGTTTGCAAAAAATTAAAAATGCTACTCAGTTATATGTTTCTCAGTATATAACTGATCACAGAATACTATTCAGAAGGCTCACTTCCATAGGACCCTATGCTAACATTTCTAACATGGGATGTCGCATAGACACTAGAGCTCGTGAGTTGGACCAACTGAACTGCGATGTAAACAAAATACGTCTGCCAGATTTGGCGCGTTATCGCTCGCTTGGCGATTTCATTTTTAAACGGGAGGGGAACAAAATGTTGAGGACTGTACTTTTATAATTTTTGAAACTATAGAAATGATCAGGATTTAAAAATACATTAATCTGCAACATAAATATATTCATTAGTTTAAGTAAATTTAAATAGACATAGTTATATATTTAATTCAAATAATCACAAAATTGATTAAAAAATAGACGCATTGCATTGTCTCACTATAAAACATAATGCACAAAAAATTACAAGCTAACATATTCAAAAGACTGAAATATTATATAATATTTTCAGTCTAAAAGGTATACTAGCGTGTTGATCGTTAAATTACTTGATCCTTAATTTGTTCTGGGATACTGATAATAGACTTTTTTTTTTTAAACATAAAAATATTCATATAGTAAATATCAAATTTACATAAATGCACTATCGAAGTTGTGGTACTCAATCATTAATTACCCGAGGGTGGGGTGAATTTTCCACCATAAGGCACTTAATAAAAATTTTACATAAATTTATACACATGCAATATGTTGCACTCGGTAGGCCCGGGTTCGATTCCAGCCACTGCCAAAACTGCCGCCGTGTTCACGCGGAGTACGATCACGTTAAACATGTGGGTCCGTAAGTCCTTCCGAGAGGTTGGTGGTAGGGGAAGGAGGGTACGGTCCCTGTGGATGCCTCCCCCACTGGGTTCCGGTCCAAATTGGGTGGCTCTTCCCGGCCGTCCAAACAGTTACCTTACACCTTTCTGGTAGGTCGGACGGTCTGGGTCTCAACAACAACATGCAATATCACATTCACCTAAGAAAAAGCTATCCAAATATCAATTATTTCACATTTTATAAAAATACGGAAAATATTTTTTAACTAATTATACCACTACCTCTTAGAATTTAGTCTATTCGGCAGTAATAACATAGCACTAATTTCGTATGATGAACACGTGTATACTTATATGAACACGTGTATACTTATAATGAACACGTATATAGGACGTGATAACTAAAATTATTTCAATTTTAATAAAAATAAATTACATATCCTGTAATGCAACCAGTTGTTCTTTTGGCAATCCATTTCTATGAAATGATCTAAACACTTAACAAATAATCCTTTTTCACGTTCCTCAAACCACGCCAGTCTGTGGTCAAAGTTTTCGTCGAACGAAATAGGGTTATAACATTGAAAATCGCCTTGGGCCCAAACCAGACCATCGCTAAGGGCGCGCCAACCCTCGTTTTGGTCTATCTCTAATGGCCGCCGCGAAAACGAAACTATCGAGAGTGGCAGGTCTGTATATTAGTCTGTGATGTACGGCATCATTTTTCAAATCGGCTGGCACTTGAAATAGAACTGTTGTTGACTTTGTCTTCGACTTTAATATCTTGTGAGCTGCCACCATTTCGGGCAACTAACTCACTACCTTGATTTACTACTTTTATTATGTGTGTGATATGTTTAACAAAATTTTAATTTTTATATAGTGTACTATATATTTATTTCTGGTAGAAGAAGATTCCATATTCATTGTTTTTATGAAAATGCTATGTCTGAGTGTCACCTTTGTTACACCATATACAACGACGAAAATATCATCACCGACCATTCTTTTTTCGTATCCATTGTGATCTATAACCCTACTTTTTTTCCAGAAAATTTGTAACCGCACCAGCTATCAAATGACCGCTATATGGTGTTATTTAACCCAAAAAACAAAGTGGCCCCAAAACAAGTGGTGATATATTAGTCTTGTGTAACTGATATTCAACAAAAAATCGTTTATATCTAACGAGTTTTCATATAAACTTTTAAAATGGTATATAATCAGGCAAAAGTATTTTAAAATCTGAACTTAAGTAATTTAAGTTTAGATGCGAAAACTTTCGTTCAATCGTATCTTGGCGTACTCTGTTTTCCCCAAATAATATCATGATTACAAATATTGGCATAAATCGGAGGTTAAAGCAATTTCTGATAGTAATTTCTTGAATTAGAATACCGCGACCATGAACCGTGCATTTTAACAGGAAGACCCATTACCTAGGAATAGCAAACTGCTCTGAAAACTGACGGTTTGCAAGAAATTAAAAATGTTACTTCGCCCTGACAGTGTCGAATATTAAGCTGTATAGTACAATCAGAGTGAATACTTTTCACACTTTAACATTGTTCAGCTGATATCTCTTTCGAAATTACTAAAATCGTCTGCACTGGAAACATGTACAGCAAGACTTCCTATTTTCCCCATTCAGAAAAAAACTATAGTTTTGAATAATTCACGTTCTAATTATGCAAATAAGAAAAACTTCCACAAAGTTTTATATTGTAACATAATTTTCCTAAATATAAAATTTCATGGTATTATCAGCATTTGTTCTTGGGTTTAACACCTCTTAAATTCATGAAATGCATCGTCGAATATATTAATTGAAATGAGCAGTTGTTTACTGCTTACTCTACGCATAATTCATTCCACAGATGCCAGAAGAGTGAGGAGGAAGGGGGGGGGGGGGGTTAAGCATTCTATCAAATGCAATGCAAGTAACGTGAGTTATTTCATTTTGGACATTAAAATAATGACATTCCTTTATTTTTTACCATAAAGATGGTGATTTTTAAACTATTGTATTATGCCCATCGTCATTCCATATTAAAATGGAGGACTAAGATTCAATTGTACTATCCAAAATGAAATATGGTGTGAATATCTTCATGATTCCCAAATGACCAAAAAAAAAAAATCTTTGAATGTTTTATAAAAAATTAGATAAACATCTTATTCCAAAACACTTACATTGCAAAAAGTACATTCTAATGCAACCGCTATACGTCAAAGGTTGTCAAAAATTATTTTATTTCAAAACGTTTAGTTTAAAATATGTTTTAGAATTTTGATTTTATTATTTACCCATTATCCTTCTGTTTTATTAATAAGAGTTTATTTGCTTGATGCTGACATACATACGCTCCCATATATTTTTGTACATAAGATAAGTTAAAATACTGAGTATTTACATTTTCTGTTTAACTTTAACAGCAATACATATATATATATATATATATATATATATATATATATATATATATATTTGAGATCTTATGGTACATGGTAAAATTGTATTGCAATTCTGCTATTTTCTTGTGGACCCATTGATTTTATTAATCATATTCACTGTTTTGATTTCCCAATCCGATTGGACAGATAGACCACCATAATGTGTACTTAATTAGATTGTTTTAGTAAAAATAATTAAGTAGAAATAGCCAAGAAAAATAGTCTTCATTATTACTTTCCTTATATACATAATGTATAAGGAAAGTATTGTGACGGGGTCGAAAATTCGAAATCGAGTTTTCGACGGGAGAGCACGTTTCAAGCATCCCTGATCACGAATCAAACATTTTTGAAGTGATGTCTGTGTGTGTGTGTGTCAGTGAGCCTGTGGAGACGATAAATGACGAACGAATGGACCGATTCGAACCAAATTTGATACAAAAATCGCAATCCGTAAACACTGGAAGCCTATTGTTTTTATACGTAATCGAATGTTCAGTACCCCCCTAAATTTTCGAATAAAATTTTGAAAAAATCGTCAAAAAATCAAAACCACTAATAAAGTTACGCAAATAGATATTTCTTATGTAATTTCTCATTAGAAAACGATTGACATAGATTTTAGAACGCTAACATGAACCGTTCTCTAGATATTGCACTTTTTTCAAAAAAATTATTAAAAAGTCATATAAAATTAAAAAAAAATATTTCCTATTGAGAAACATGTTCACTTTTCATATGTAATACCATGCAATAAATTGGGTGACATCATTCTCGTGTATCTAGCTCGTTCCATTCACGAAAAAAGATACTTTGAGTAATACTTTTGTATTTGAACGCCAATAGTCATTTATCTGCTGTAAGAATAACTTATTACTTCGTCCATAACGCTTGGCGAGATTTTGGCGACGAATTTGGCGGAATGTCGCCAACTTGGCGACTTTTTGAAATGTTGCCAAATTAACGAAAATCTCGCCAAATGGACAAAAATGACGCTAAATCGATGAAAATGACGACTAATTGTCGAAAATTCAATATCTTGGAAAGAATATTAGTATCTACTATAAGAAGAACCTATTTTTTTACTGTAAAAGTAGTAAATTCATTACATTATATAAGGAAAGTCATGTGTTGCCCACATCAGATTTTTTTTACTGCAAAAGTAGTAAATTTACTGCATTATATAAGGAAAGTCATGTGTTGCCCACATCAGATTTTTTGTAAATATGTTTATGATCAGACAGTACAGCTTTGCTTATAAATTACTTCTAATATCATGCATAGTATACTATCCATTACTTTAGGCAAAAAAATATATGCTTTATAGTACGCATTATACTATATTTCATTAGCAAAATGAACTATCACGATTTCGATTACAAAATTTTTTGCCATGCTTATATTTATCAACTTTGCTAATATGTCTACAATAAAAAAAACTTCGATAAAGTTGATTTTTTTTTTCTTTTAGTGTCTACTGTGTGTGTGTGTGTGTGAAAGTATGCGTGTGTGTGTGTCAGTGAGGCTGTGGAGACGATAACTGACGAACGAATGGACCGATTCGAACAAAATTTGGCACAAAAATCACAATCCATAAACACTGGAAGTCTATTGTTTTTATACGCAATCGAATGTTCAGAACCTCCCTAAATTTTCGAATGAAATTTTGAAAAAAAGTCAAAAAATCAAAAAGGCTAATAAAGTAACGCAAATAGACATTTCTTATGTAATTTTTCATTAGAAAACGATTGACATAAATTTTAGAACGCTAACATGAATCGTTCTCCAGATAATGGACATTTTTTAAAAAAATTATCAAAAAGTCTTATAAAATTAAAAATAATATATTTCCTATTGAGAAACATGTTCACTTTTCATATGTAATACCATGCGATAAATTTGACATCATTCTCGTGGAGCTAGCTCATTCCATTCATGAAAAAAGATACTTTGAGTAATACTTTTGTATTTGAACGCCAATAGTCATTTATCTGCTGTAAGAATAACTTATTTCTTCGTTCATAACGCTTGGCGAGATTTTGGCGACGAATTTGGCGGAATGTCGCCAACTTGGCGATATTCCACCAGTTGGAAATGTTGCCAAATTAACGAAAATCTCACCAAATGGATAAAAATGGCGCTAAATCAATGAAAATGACTACTAATTGTCGAAAATGCAATATCTTGGAAAGAATATTAGTATCTACTTTAAGAAAAAACTATTTTTTTTACTGTAAAAGTAGTAAATTCATTACATTATATAAGGAAAGTCATGTGTTGCCCACATCAGATTTTTTAGATAAGCTAGTTAGATGACTTACTCGGATTGGTTAATGTGTTCTGGATTTTTAATCATTTGGGTGCTTTTATTAGTATATTTTTTACAGATTAATAGATTCTGGACTTATATAGATCAACGATTTACAAATCAAGAAAAATATTATAGATATTTATTATGTTTCTTACAATTAAATGCATTGCTTATAATGTATTCTATACTTTTAAATAATCCATTTTTTAATCCATTCATGTTCCGTTCTATTCAATTTTAGGAATTTTTGCAAGATTGCATCATTTAGAAACAATTACACTTAATTTCCTAGAAATCAATTTTTTTTTATTCCATACCCCCCCCCCCCCCCCCTCCATATATATAAAAAAATATTATTATAAAGAAATAAATGCATATTGGTTCGGAATATTTTACAAAATAATTTCTTATTTATAAAATGATGTACTGTACTTCAAATAGTATTATAATATTTCACACATTGATGTATTACACTTGGTAATAAAACCTGCAATCATAATTGGAATGTACCAAATCAGTGTGTTAACAAATTTAAAACATTTAAGTATCAAATATGTGACAAAATCTGTTTTCATCTCTTTATGATTCACAAATAGCATTATTTCATAAACACATTTAGAATCCGGTGAATTTTTATTTATGTGTTAGGGTCTATTAAAAAGTGTCAATTTAACTTAAAGTAAATAAACTTAATCTCAATTAATGCAAGTCATCAACAAATCAATGTTTCTGTCTATTTGTTGGAATTGTAGCTGAAAATCGACGCAATGTCCACTATGAAATTTATTACAAGGATACTTCCGGACAATTTCGTTTGTTCTAGCTATTCATATTTACAACACTGATATATTTTTAGCATCTCTTTCTAATAATATTTCAATATATTCCTACTTCATACATAAGCACCTGTAAAACTTTTTCCAGGTTGGAGGGGGGAGGGGTCAAACTCAAGCACTTGATGTACAACATCGACCGGCTTCATGCTCGCCTTTGTTATATTGGATGCGTGCAAGGGAGGGTGTAGCCCATTTTTACCTCCCCCATGGGCGACCATGACTTCATGTTTAAAAATCTGATGTGGGCAGCACATGACTTTCCTTATATAATGCCATGAATTTACTACTTTTACAGTAAAAAATAGGTTATTCTTATAGTAGATACTTATATTCTTTCCAAGATATTGAATTTTCGTTAATTAGTCGTCATTTTCATCGATTTAGCGTCATTTTTATCCATTTGGCGAAATTTTCGTTAATTTGGCAACATTTAAAAAAGTTGCCAAGTTGGTGACATTCCGCCAAATTCGTCGCAAAAATCTAGCTAAGCGTTATGGACGGAGAAATAAGTTATTCTTATAGCAAGTAAATGACTTTTGGCGTTCAAATACAAATGTATTACTCAAAGTATCTTTTCCTATGAATGGAACGAGCTAGATCCACGAGAATGATGTCGCCAAATTTATCGCATGATATTACATATGAAATGTGAACATGTTTCTCAACAGTTATTATATTTTTTTTAATTTATGGAATTTTTTCATAAATGTATTTGAAATATGTGCAATATCTCGAGAACGGTTCATGCTAGCGTTTTAAAGTTTAGGTCAATCGTTTTCTAAGGAAAAATTACATAAGAAATATCTATTTGAGTAACTTTATTAAAAAGTTTTTATTCTTTGATGATTTTTTTAAAATTTCACTCGAAAATTCAGGGGGTTCTGAACATTCGATTGCGTTTAAAAACAATAGGCTTCCAGTATTCATGAATTGTGATTTTTGTACCAAATTTCATTTGAATCGCTCCATTCGTTCGTGAGATATCGTCTCCACAGTCTCACTGACACACACACACACACATCACCTCAAAAATGTTTGATTCGTGATCAGGGATGCTTGAAACGTGCTTTCCTGTCGAAAACTCGAATTCGAATTTTCGACCCCCCGCACAAAACTTTCCTTATGCATTATGTATATAAGGAAAGTAATAAACTGATTGGAAAAGTTCATCTAATTTAGAAATAAGAAAACATTTATGATGTTATATCTTATATGTATTCATCTTATATAGGTAACATTTTAAAATCTCGTGCATTTCATCCACTCTTTGCATTTTTATGCAAAATCATTTTATTTTATTCACTAATAAATAAAACTTATAAAAATGCTAATTCCAATATAAATTTAACTTGTAACACCAAATGTTCAGCCTAAATAGTCAAAGATCTCACGCTAAGTTACTACATTTCATTTATATGTTTGTACATGTTTATTTTCAATATATCACGTGCAAAGCATGCCATAAAAAATTCAACTGAATTGCCTAATGCGCCAAGGGAAGTCACGCCAAGCTGCCACAATTCTTCCCTTGGCGCTGTCACGCCAAGAGAAGAATTACATCTCTAAATGTCCCTGATTCCCAGACCAATAGAAAGCACACAGGATTTGCGGCTGAGCCACTATCAGCACTCCTAAAGCACGAGCATGCGCAGATAGCTCTTTCCGATTCTTCCATAAGAAGGTGACATTCCTGCACAGAACAGCTGATACTAGTCTGTGCCTGCAAATACAGTCTCATTATTTTACTGTCGTCTATCAACCTCGTGCTCCTTTATTTTCAACAAAGTGTTCCACAATTACTTTTGAAGTTATCTTTCTTCGATACAGATTATTTACTTCAATTTTACTCGGGTAAGTTTACTCGGTTTACGTTATTGTGCTCTAGCTATGTAATTTCTGCAGGAATGTCTGGGGCCAGGACCCCCCATAAAACCGCCTCATGGTAAAAAGAGCAGTTTCGAAGCAATTTTCGTCCGCAATTTGAACTGTGACGATTTCAGAATTTATGAAGAGCGCAAAATTTATATATATTTAGCAACAAAATCATCAAAAGTGTTATTTTTACTAATTAAATTGCATTATTCATATAAAAGGATAAAATTCTGACAATTATTAGATATCAGAATTTTTGTGCAGTTGGGTTAGGTTTGTGTCACAAATTCTTAGTTGAACGAGCATTCACATTTAAATATTAGTAATTTGATAAGCGTGATTAATCAACAAAACTTAGTTGTGCATATAACTTGATTATCTCTGTATTATTTAGGGGGGGGGGGGAGCTATTTTAAAAAAGTTCTTACCTTGTACCAGGTTACGTATACATTTTTTACATTTATTATAACTAGTATTATAAATATTTCAAGCTGTTGATATATGCTGAAAAAGCATTCACAGTTAGCATTTGTGATGAGGGGTTATTGTAAAGTGATAAATCATCAGAATTTAGTTGTGCATATAGCTGAATTTTTTAGTTGAAATTAGTTGTGCGTATAAGTGTTTATTTTTTTTTAAAACGGCTTCCCTATACTAGATTAAGCTTGCCTTTAATATAACTTTTTGACGACTATTGTAAATGTTTAAGACGTTATTTTCCTTATATACATATAATGTATGGGAAAAGTAATGTGAAGGGGTCGAAAATTCGAATTCAAGTTTTGGACAAGAGAGCACGTTTCAAGCATCCCTGAACACGAATCAGGCGTTTTTGACATGATGTCTGTGTGTGTCAGTGAGACTGTGGAGACGATAACTGACGAACGAATTAAGCTTTTCGAACAAAATTTGGAACAAAAATTACAGTCCATGAATACTGGAAACGTTTTTTTTTTACGCAATCTGATGTTCAGAGCCCCCCTAAATTTTCAAATTTTCCAGTGAAATTTTGAAAAGATCATAAAAAAAAAACGAAAACCTTTAATGAATTTACGTGAATAGTTATTTTTTATGTAATTTTTCGATAGAAAATGATTGGCATAAATGTTAGAACGCTAGCATGAACCGTTCTCGAGATATTGCACATTTTTCAAATAAATTTATCAAAAAATCTCATAAATTAAAAAAAAAAAAATTAATTGTTGAGAAACATGTTCACTTTTCATATGTAATGTTATGCGATAAATTTGGTGACACCATTCTCGTGGATCTAGTTCGTTCCATTCATGAATACTTTGAGTAATACTTCTGTATTTGAACGCGAATTGTCATTTTTCTACTATAAGAATAACTTATTTCTTCATCCATAACGCTTGGGGAGATTTTGGCGACGAATGTGACGTAATGTCGCCAAAATATATCCCTATTATTGGCGACATTTTTAAATGTTGCCAAATTGACAAAAATCTCGCCAAATGGATAAAAAATGACGCTAAGTCAATGAAAATGACGACTAATTGAAGAAAATTAAATGTCTTGGAAAGAATATAAGTATCTACTATAAGAATAATATTTTTTTTTTTACTGTAACAATAGTAAATTCATTGCATTATATAAGGAAAGTAATGTGCTGCCAACATCTGATTCTGTAGGTATGTTCAGGGCATTCACACTTAAATACTAGTAATTTGACAAGTGTGGTTAATCAGCAAAATTTATTTGTGCAGGGCATATAACAGATTGTTATCTCTGTATTATTGGGGGGGGGGGGGCTATTTCAAAAAGTTCTCATCTTGTACCAGATCGCGTATACCTTTTTTATAATATATTTTTGATGATTATTAAAAATATTTCAAGTTGTTGATGTATGCTGAAAAAGCATGCACAGTTGGCATTTGTGATGAAGAGAAATTGTAAAGTGATGAATCATCAAAATTTAATTGTGCATATAGTAAATTTCATTAGATGAATTTAGTTGTGCATATAACTGTTCATTTAAAAATAATCTGATGTGGACACCACATCACTTTCCTTATATAATGCAATGAATTTACTACTTTTACAGAAAAAAAATAGGTTATTCTTACAGTAGATACTTATATTTTTCGCAAGATATTAAATTTTTCACAATTAGGCAACATTTTCATTGATTTAGTGTTACTTTTATCCATTTGGCGAGATTTTCGCTAATATGGAACATTTAAAAAAGTCGCCTAGTTGACGCAATTCCGCCAAATTCGTCGGGAAAAATCTCGCCAAGCATTATGGACGGCGAAGTAAGTTATTCATATTGCAGATAAATGACTATTGGCGTTCAAATTGAAAAGTCTTGCATAAAGTAGCTTTGCTCATGAATGGAACGAGCTAGATCCACGAGAATGATGTCACCCAATTTATCGGGTGATAGAGAAAAGTGAACACATTTCTCAACTGTTAATATTATTTTATTTTTTGGGATTTTTTTGTTAAATTTATTTGAAAAATGGGCAATATCTTGAGAACGGTTCATGCTAGCGTTTTAAATTTAATGTCAATTGTTTTCTAAGGAAAAATTGCATAAGAAATGTCTATTTGCGTAACTTTATTAAAGCTTTTGATTTTTTGATGATTTTTTAAAAATTTCACTCGAAAATTTAAGAGGATTCTGAGCATTCGATTGTGTTTAGAAACAATAGGCTTCCAGTATTCGAGAATTGTAATTTTTGTACAAAATTTCATTCGAATCGCTCCATTTGCTCGTGAGATATCGTCTCCACTGACACACACACACATTGACATCACCTTAAAAATGTTCGATTCGTGTTCAGAGATGCTTGAAACGTGCTCTCCCGTCGAAAAAACGAATTCGAATTTTCGACACGTCACAATACTTTCCCTATGCATTATATGCATATAAGGAAAGTAAAAATCGCTTCCCTGTACTAGATTGAGCTTGTTTTTTATATAACTTTTTGACGACTAATGCAAATGTTTAACAAGTTGTTTAGATATGAGAGCATTACCATTTCAATACTAGTAATTTGACAAGCGTGCTCAATCAGCAAATTTGAATTGTGCTAATAGCAGATAGTTACCGCAGTATTATTTAGGTTACAAAGGGGGTGGGGGGCAGCTATTTTAAAAAAATTATTTTGTTGTTCCAGATTACGTTTACATTTTTATATTTTTGACTATTATAAACATAAAAGTTATTGACGCATGTTAAAAGAGCATTCACAGATAGTCTGGAAATTTGTGATGAATGGTAATTGAATTGGCTGCTGCAAAAAAGAGGGGTCTCCAATTTTTCCGAAAACGGTAAAAACCGTTTTAAAATTCAAAATTATAAGTTGTGTGAAAATATTATTTTTTTATGAATTTCCTTATTATTCTTGCATATTAGTACATTTTCACTCAAAAATTTATCTTTCAGATGATGTAACACTTGTGTGATTGTTGGAGCTGCCTCTTTTGTGCTACAAAATGGATGTTTCATCCACTTCTAGGGAAAATATTTTGCAAAAACAAAAAATACAATCTACTATCATATTTTATTTTAAGAAAATACAATTACGTTTGTGCGACGCATTTGCAGGCTAGCTCCATTATATCTTTATAATTTGCAGCCTTTAGCGGTAGGGAGTGGGTGTATGCTTGCTGAAGTTTGTTTAACATTGTGTTGTATAATCTTTCTGTAAACAACCACGTCATTGGTTTGTGGTAGAGCTCCTCTACTATTAAAAAAGAGTATATAGAGGAACCAACAAACTAACGAGACAGGTATCTCTATCTGTGAGAAACACGAGAACTAAAGATCGGATGTACATCTCTTTTGCACCAAACGAAAGAGTTTATTTTTTTTTTCCTACCCTCACAGATCGTCACATGTGACAGTGAAGTTGCAGTCACGTGGCACCTAGGTCACAATGTGACATCATATTTGTGACTTCTATGCGACGTTACGTATTAATAACTTCATTGTGACTATATTCTGTGACGTTTCCACGATTTAATTAACACGTAACAATGTGACGATATTACAATGGCAAATGCAATGTGACGTCACAAACAAGTTAATATGCGACGTCACAAACGACCATGAAAATGACCAAAATGATTTCGCTGTGACCTCAATATGACATTGCCGAGACGTCCTGTGACGACCCAAAGTCAGAGTGTGACGTAAACCTAACGTCACTGTGAGAAAAAATGCTGTTAGGGTACAAGATAGTATATGTAACTCCAAACTCCCCCAGAATGGAGCTACCTCCTTTTTACAGCAAACCATGATGAATGCCCAATGTGATGAGTCAGCAAATTTTAGTTATTCACATAACTGAACGGAATTGAGAGATGTGGGTTGATGAAATGTTATTTAATTTCATCTTGGAACTATTTGATTGCATTTTCTGGTTTCGCATATCCTTTATAGATGTAGTGCAAAAATGTTTCCCATAGCTACTTTAATCATTGTCCTTGCGTTTTGATTAGTTTCCCATAAAACGTTCATTCTTATTTCTTGTAATTTCAGGTCAAAGGAAGAGGTAGGATCAGTGCTTTGGTTGCAACGAAGTTCCGAATCGAAGTAAGCGACAAAGAACGAACAATAAGTCTTCAAAACAAAACAAGCCATTGACGGAGAAGATAATGGAAACGCCGTTGTCTCACGATGAAATGAGGCAGCTTATTTTAGCTATTAATAAGCTTAAAAGTAAGGTTTTTAAGTTCTATTGCACATTGTATTAGTGCATCTAGTAATGGTTTGAAAGTATAGCATTAAAAGGTGCGTACGGGTGCTTGAATATCAGGAAAGGCCTGAAAGTACTTGAAAATTCGCATTTTCTTGAGTCCTCGGAAGTGCTTGAATGAAGCAGGGATTAGAATGTTCGATAGATCTGTGATGTTTTTCTGTGAATTTCTGACTTTCTCGCAAATTTTATTAGAAACATAATTTTCCCCAAAAATTTGCTCACCGGGACAGCCGCAATACGCCATTCCATTCTACACTAGGTTTTGACAAGTCATGAGCACCTAAAACCAGCAATATAAAAATCTGATGTGGGCAGCACATGACTTTCCCTGCAGACTTATATTAACGTTCTCTTTATTTTAATTAAATTTATTTCACTTTTAATTCAATTTTCGTTCTCATTCGGTAACCGGGCTTATTTTCAAAGGTGGCGTAGGGAAAGTACGAAAAACTAAAATATCTCGAGAACGGCTAGTCCTAGTGCAATGGAGTTTGTCTTATTCTTTTCGTCGTTAAAAATTACGTATTAAATCAGCATTTAATGGATATATTTGAGTATACCCAGTTCTTTAGTTTAGATTTGGACGATTTTTGCGGGCCATTTTGCAAAAAAAGGCAGGTCATTTTTTCCGAATCGTACCAAAATCTAATCAGCACCAGGATAACCCACAAGTGACTCATCTACCGAATTTTGTGAAATTCGGTCCATTAGTTTTTCAATTAGAGTGGATACAAGCTTTTGCGGGCTTTTTCGCAAAAAAAGGCGGGTTCTTTTATCCCGAATCGTACCCAAAACTAATCAGCCCCAGACTCGCTCACAAGTAACTTACCTACCAAATTTGTGAAATTCGGTGCATTAGTTTTTTAGTTAGAGTGGATACAAAATCTACACAGACAGACACACACACAGACGTCACGCTAAAAATAGTTTTTTCGTATTCTAGAGGTCTCGAAACGTGTAGATCCGTCGAAAACTCGAATTGCGATTTTCGGCATGATTCCAATAATTTCCCTATACATTACCATGTATTGCAGGGAATGTAATAGGCGACTGTGGGACAGGAGTATCAATTTATTTTAAACACTTGATTTATTTTGAACACTCAATTTATTTCAAACAAACAAAATTTGATCACTTTCAAATTAGGATATTTTTAACAATTTCCAACATAGTTGAAAACTGTGTTTCTTTCAGGCATACCTCCGGGCAGACGAGTATTCTCCCCCTCCCCTGAAGACATTTTGTTAACCTAGTTCCCATTCATGTGACACAGGTATTAGATATATTTATATAGAGCAAATAGAAAACTTGCCCACCCCCCAAACATTTCATCCCTCCCCCCCCCCCCCCCCCCCGGCCAAAAAATCCTGAAAGAAACACTGGTTGAAAAGTTTTTGCCTTTGTTCATTCTGTCTGTCTGTTCGCACGATAAGTGCCATAAAAACGACTTTATTAAAATGAAATTTTAGTGTGTTGTTGAGACTGTCTGTGGGATATATGGGAATGTAAATGAATAATAACACCCAATTTGTTTTGGATTGGACCCGGGTTGATGAAGTGAAATACACTGAACTTTATGAGACATAATTTTTTAAAGAGAAATTAAAATTCATAAATTGCTTCGAAAATTCTAGGAAATATTCAAATTATCCCAAAAATGTATAAAAAAAAATTTCAGCAAAACTTGTTTGAAGTATCTTGCGTACTGGTAGTACTTTTACTTTCCCTGCAATACATGGTAATGTATAGGGAAAGTATTGGAATCATGCCGAAAATCGCAACTCAAGTTTTCGACGGATCTACACGTTTCGAGACCTCTAGAATACGAAAAAATCATTCTTAGCGTGACGTCTGCGTGTGTGTCTGTCTGTCTGTGTGTCTGTCTGTGCAGATTTTGTATCCACTCTAACTAAAAAACTAATGGACCGAATTTCACAAAATTTTGTAGGTAAGTCACTTGTGGGCGGGGCTGGTGCTGATTAGTTTTGGGTACGATTCGGAATAAAAGAACCCGCCTTTTTTGTGAAATGGCCCGCAAAAGCTTTTATCCACTGTAGCTGAAAAACTAATGGACTGAATATCACAAAATTCGGTAGATGAGTCACGTATAGGTCACTCTGGTGCTGATTAGATTTTGGTATGATTCAGAAAAAAATAACTTGCCTTTTTTTGCAAAATGGCCCGCAAAAATTGCTAAAATCTAAAATAAAAAACTGGGTATACTCAAATATATCCATTAAATGCTGATTTAATACGTAATTTTTAACGACGAAAAGAATAAGACCAACCCCATTACACTAGGACTAGCCGTTCTCGAGATATTTTAGTTTTTCGTACTTTCCCTACGCCACCTTTGAAAATAAGTCCGGTTATCGAATGAGAACCAAAATTGAATTAAAAGTGAAATAAATTTATTTAAAATAAAGAGAACGTTAATATAAGTCTGCAGGGAAAGTCATGTGCTGCTCACATCAGATTTTTTAACTGGAAAAGAAAAGGGGGCAGAATAAAGATTTACCCCCGTACACATGCAAGCCGGTATTTTCCGGCCATGAAACATTGGGGTGAAAAAGAGGGTATTTTCCGGGATCCATTCTAGACAGGTTCACATGTGCAACCCCCCCCCCCCCCCCCTTACTCTAGCTTAAAAGGCTAGGACCAATTTTTCTTAAATGCTTTTGACTTTAATTTTTGGTAAACAATATATCTTTTTCTTTAATTGCTTTTTAAAAAGCGTATTATTTCTAATTCATTATTTCATGTTATTATTTTATCTATTTAATATAATAAATGTACGGAAATGAGAAACAAAGTAACTATTTTATTGTTTTTGAAATAGAAGCGAAAAAACCTTTTTAGAGTGTGTGTAATTTATGTATCCAATTTAACTCAAAATCTTGTGGAACAAATTTTAAAAACTTACGGATAAGTCACTCGTGGGTTACCCTGGTGTTAATTAGATTTTGATACGATTCGGGATGAAAGAATCGGCCTTTTTTTTCCGACATATCTGGTAAGAACTGCATGTATCCACTTTAGCTAAAAAATCTAATTAACCAAATTTCACAATATTTGGTGTATAAACCGCTTGCAGCCCAGGTGCTGATTAGATTTTTCTACGATTTGAAAATGAAGAACCTGCCTTTTTTTACAAACTGGTCAGCAAAAATCTGAAATAAAGCTACCTTTTGCCAAATGTATCAATTAAAATGCTTATTTTATATTCTTTTCCTCGTCAAAAATTACGTATAACAAACTCCATTACGCTAGGACTGTCAGTTGTCGAGGTAATTTAGTTTTTGGCATTTTTGTTATTTCGCTCTTGACAAGTTACCAAATAAAAACAAAAATTGAATTAAATGTGCGAATTCAATATTTTGTGCCATTAAACTCAATTTAATGAATCATTGAAGAAATAAAGAAAAAAGGAATTTTAGTCTGCAGGGAAAGTCATGTACTACCCACATTAGATTTTTTTTGTTCAAGTATTTTTTAACTACTGTAAAAATATTTGTTTAAAATTGACTCGAGGCCAATCAAACTATAAAATTCCAATCAAATATTTTAATCGAATTTCGCGTCGAGTTAATCGATTTGACAAAAATTTCTAATCATAACTGATGTTTAATCGATTAATCGGTATAAACCTAACTGTAAGTCATACTTAAAGTATTCTATGTGATGTGATGCTCTACATTTTACTTTCCCTTCAATACATGGTAATGTATAGGGAAAATATTGGAATCATGTCGAAAATCGCAACTCAAATTTTAGACGATTCTACAGGTTTTTATACTTTTAGAATACGAAAAAAACTTTTTTTATCGTGACGACTGTTTTTATCTGTGTAGATTTTGTATCTACTCTTAACTTAAAAACTAATCAACCGAATTTCATAAAAGTTGGTAGGTAAATCTCTTGTGAGTGACCCTGGTGCTGATTTGATTTTGGAACGATTGCAGATAAAAGAACCTGCCTTTTTTTTTGCGAAATATTCCGTAAAAGTTGTTGTATCCACCATAGCTAAAAAACTAATGGTCCAAATGTAAAAATATTTGTTAGATAAGTTACTTGTGTTACGAGTCGAAAAAAAATTGTCTTTACTTTCCCTGTAATACATGGCAATGTATAGGGAAAGTATTGAAATCATGCCGAAAATCACAACTCGAGTTTTCGACGGATCTACACGTTTCGAGACCTCTAGAATACGAAAAAACTATTTTTAGCGTGACGTCTGTGTGTGTGTCTATCTGTGTATCTGTCTGTGTGTCTGCCTGTCTGTGCAGATATTGTATCCATTCTACCTAAAAAAGTAATTGACCGAATTTCATAAAATTTGGTAGGTAACTCACTTGTAGGCGAGTCTGGTGCCGATTAGTTTTGGGTACGATTCGGGATAAAAGAATCCGCCTTTTTCTGCGAAATGGCCCGGAAAAGCTTTTATCCACTCTAGCTCAAAATCTAATGGACCGAATTTCACAAAATTTGGTAGATAAGTCGTTTGTGGGTAACCCTAGTGCTGATTAGATTTTGGTATGATTTTCGGAAAAAATAACCTGCCTTTTTTGCAAAATGGCCCGCAAAAATCGACAAAATCTAAAATAAAAAACTACGTATGTTGAAATATATCCATTAAATGCTTGTTTTATATGTAATTTTCAACGAAGAAAAGAAAAAGACCAACCGCATTACACTAGGACTAGCCATTCTCGAGATATTTTTTTTTCTCTACGCCACCTTTGAAAATGAGTCCAGTTACCAAATGAGAACAAAATTTGAATTAATAGTGAATTAAATTTAATTAAAATAAGAGAATGTGTGTAAGTCTGCAGGGAAAGTCATGTGCTGCTCACATCAGATTTTTTTTTTTTTTACGAATCGTTTTGAAAATCGGCAATCTAAAATAAGACTACGTATGCTCAAATGTATTAATTAAATGCTTGTTTTATACGCAATTTTTGACGAGGAAAAGAAGACAAACCCTATTACTCCAGAACTAGCCGTTCTCGAGATTTTGCGGTTTTGCTACGGCTGTTTTGGAAATACTTCCAGTTACCAATTAAAAACGAAAATTGAATCAAAAGTGTAAATTAAGTGTCATTTCAAATGAATACAATTGTTATTTAGTGCAATTAAACTTCATTTAATGAGATATTAAAGAAATAATGAATTTGATTCTGTAGCGAAAGTCATGTGCTGCTGACTTCAGATTTTTTAACTTCACTTCTTTTTTACAGGGGACGACCTGGCAGAAGTTATGTACATGATTCGGGGAGCAAAACCATCGCTGAAGTACATAGATCTCCGTGAAATTGGAATGCACCTTAAAACTCTTCAGACGTCTACGTTAAGAGAAATTAAAGAATTCGCCGATTCAGCTTTACCAACAACACTGAGCTATATAGTAAGATAAATCATTTAGAAAATTATATTCTTTCGTTATTGCATCTTGATGAATTTCTCTTTAAGCTAATATACTGAAAAGGAATTGGCAGTAAGTTGGGCTAGATGATTTTTAACTTTTACAGGATTTTAAAACATTTCCTAAGCTATATTGAATTTATTGCGCTGTTTGATATAAGGGGTATTTTTACTTTCCCTACGATACACTGTAATGTATAGAGAAATTATTATAATCATGTCGAAAATCGCAACTCGAGTTTTCGACGGATATAGACTCTTCGAGCATTCTAGAATCCGAAAAATCTATTTTTAACATGACGTCTGTGTGTCTGTTTGTGCAATATATGTAACCAGTCAAGCTAAAAACTAATGATCAATATTTTCCAGAATTTGGTAGATTGCATAAAATTTGATTTCTTGTGGGAGACGTTGGTGCTGATTAGATTTTGGTACGATTCGTAAAAATATGAATATGCCATTTTGTGCGAAATGGCCAGCAAAAATTGTATACATCCACTCTAGCTGAAACATTTATTTGGCCAAATTTTATAAAATTCGGTTGATAAATAACTTGTGGGTGACCATGGCACTGATTAGATTTTATTACTGATTAGGTCTTATTTAAAAGCAAAGTTAATTAAAAGTTTAGTGTCTTTATTTAAAAGCAAAGTTAATTAAAAGTTTACAGTGTCTTTATTTAAAAGCAAAGTTAATTAAAAGTTTACACTGTCTTTATTTAAAAGCAAAGTTAATTAAATGTTTACAGTGTCTTTATTTAAAAGCAAAGTTAATTAAAAGTTTACAGTGTCTTTATTTAAAAGCAAAGTTAATTAAAAGTTTACACTGTCTTTATTTAAAAGCAAAGTTAATTAAATGTTTACAGTGTCTTTATTTAAAAGCAAAGTTAATTAAATGTTTACAGTGTCTTTATTTAAAAGCAAAGTTAATTAAAAGTTTAGCGTGTCTTTATTTAAAAATTAAGTTAATTAAAAGTTTAGTGTCTTTATTTAGAAGCAAAGTTAATTAAAATTTACAATGTCTTTATTTAGAAGCAAAGTTAATTAAAATTTACAATGTCTTTATTTAGAAGCAAAGTTAATTAAAATTTACAATGTCTTTATTTAGAAGCAAAGTTAATTAAAATTTACAATGTCTTTATTTAGAAGCAAAGTTAATTAAAATTTACAATGTCTTTATTTAGAAGCAAAGTTAATTAAAATTTACAATGTCTTTATTTAGAAGCAAAGTTAATTAAAATTTACAATGTCTTTATTTAGAAGCAAAGTTAATTAAAATTTACAATGTCTTTATTTAGAAGCAAAGTTAATAAAATTTACAATGTCTTTATTTAGAAGCAAAGTTAATTAAAATTTACAATGTCTTTATTTAGAAGCAAAGTTAATTAAAATTTACAATGTCTTTATTTAGAAGCAAAGTTAATTAAAATTTACAATGTCTTTATTTAGAAGCAAAGTTAATTAAAATTTACAATGTCTTTATTTAGAAGCAAAGTTAATTAAAATTTACAATGTCTTTATTTAGAAGCAAAGTTAATTAAAATTTATAATGTCTTTATTTAGAAGCAAAGTTAATTAAAATTTACAGTGTCTTTCTTTAAAAGCAGGGCTAATTAAAAGTTTATAGTGTCTTTATTTAAATGCAAAGTTAATTAACTGTTTATAGTGTCTTTATTTAAAAGCAAATTTAATTGAAAGTTTAGTGTCTTTGTTTAAAAGCAAATCAAAATTAATTAAAAGTTTACAGTGTGTATTTAAAAGCAAAGTTAATTTACCCGTTTTAATTTTCGCATGAATGTACGAATTCTTATATACAATGTATCTGAAAGTATGTTATACCATTTGACCAAATGTATATCCTTTTTTAAAAGTGTGTTGCTTAAAATCTACTTTATTACAGTTGCAAGAAATAAAGCTCCTGGAATACCGTGGTCGTTCCGTGAAAAAATGAAAATGCGAAACGCTATCAATGGACTTGAAGGTAGATTTTTAAAGTCTCTATTTCAATTTGTATTGGCATAACTAGTAAGAATTTTAAAATATGTAGTCACTCTCTATCTGCATATCTGCCTGATACATATGCCACACATACATGTAAGTTTAAAGATAACTGTGTTATACAAATATTGATGAAACTACTCGAGATAAATTGAATTGTATATAACAATAAATAATAAATTAAATAACTGAAAATAACAGGGCTGTCAATATTCAGATCCGGGGATCCGGATCTTGCATACGATTTGACAGCTTTAATGGGTAGGGAGACAGAGTACAAATGTAAGACGGGTAATTGTTGTAGTGTAAAACACGAGAATTGGTATAGATGTAATATAATAACATTTTCATTCTTGGCGATTTTACATGAGATTCTGGCAATCCCTGCTGTGATTTGGAGAATATTCCATTCTGGCAACCCTATCCGCGTTTATTGTCGCCAAAGTAAAAATCTGAAAACATTACCAGAATGGAATATTGCGAGATTTTTGTAGTCTTTTGTCGCCAAGGTAAAAATCAGAAATTTTTTTTATTTTCATGTTGTGCTCTATAAGTCACAAAACACCTATTGCACAAATAGCTATTGCTACGTGCAACCTCCGACAGTCAATGGGTCCGGATTCTGTGACGCTTTTTTTCCGACGTAGGCCCATGTTTGAATCGCTACAGATCAACTGTTGCACAAACGGCGACAAAAGGACGGCAAAAAACGCGGGATACGTTGCCAGAATGAAATGCTGTGATTTTTACCTTGGCGACGAAAGACTCTGAAAGATATCCCAGAATAGAATGTTCTCCAAATCGTAGCAGGGATTGCCAGAATCTCACCTAAAATCGCCAAGAATGAAAAAAGGATTATACTACATCTGTTCAGAAGAATCCAATAAATATCGTTAATATACTTTTTTGGACAGATAGCTCCTTCGGGTAAAAATATTGAATATTTCACTTTTAATTTGTGATCGCTAGCCGCTAATAGGCTAGACCATTGCCCCCGTTACTACATGCTCTCCGACTTTCGGCGTTTCCTTTGTTTAAACGGCAACATAGCAACTAGACGCTACCGCTAGAGGTCAGGGATAGCGGGCCACTCTTCCGCGAAAAAGGGTAAATAAAGCAGAGCGCCAGTGTATGTATTCGTACGATTCAAGATGCCGCTACTTTTCTCATTAAATATTTTAGACGTTTCTTGCTTTTTCATTGACGTATTCTGATTCATTTATTGATATTTTTTCGCCTGTTTTCTTTTCACCTAATAATTATTTAACCTAAAGAACAATATGTACACCATACACTTTCTTGCACCTTGCGAGTTTTCCGAACATGCACTTTGAATTTCCGATCGTTCATAGAAAAAAAAATCCTCATAAATTATGTACATGTACGCGAACTTATTATTGTTTTATTTATAATAGTTATTTGTTTCCTACTCATATAATTATACTACGACAATGAATGGAATATTTTGATTTGTGTATGTTTATTTGGAATATTTTTATTTTAAGAGCTGCTTTACTTTTATATATATATATATATATATATATATATATATATATAATTTTTTACGACCCGAAGTATTTGGTGGGGTATATAAAATCGTTCTGACCCCGCCTCCCCCCCCCCCCTAATGCTAAGTCTATATGGGTAATATTATTCCATTCGGCAATGTTAAGTCTATTGGTAATTTTTATATGCAATTAATATAATTTTCATCAATAATAGATGGGACAAGGAAAGTATATCATATATAATAATTATTAAAAAATTAAAATAAAATTTATCAAATTTTGTTTTAATTGCACCAGTTGTAAGAGATCTCCTGATAACTCCAATGTGTCAAAAATTAAAACATAATTTCATTTAATATAATGGAGGTATCAAAGATTTACCTATAAATATCTCGGACATTAAACATTTAAAATTTTTCTTCAAACTTTAGCTATGTTAATCTTCTAATAAATGATCATAAAAATAATTAATTCTATTATACTTTTGAAGCTTTAATGTAGAGGTGTTTCAGCTGCATTGCATAAATTTGTTAAGAAAATCAATCAGCCATGGTTAAACAACCCCACGAAAAATACTTTCATAATAAGAAAATACTTAATATTTTTATTGCACTTCATGAAAAACACTGCCAGAGAGTAAAAAAATCTGATGTGAGCAGCAGCACATAACTTTCCTTATATAATGCAATGTATTCATTACTTTCACAATAAAAACAATATAGGTTATTCTTATAGTAGATACTTATATTTTTTCCAAGATATTGAATTTTCGTCAAATAGTCGTTATTTTCATTGATTTAGCCTCATTTTTATCCATTTAGCGAAATTTTCTTTGATTTGATAACATTTAAAAAAGTCGCCAAGTTGGTGACATTCGATTGACATAAATTTTAGAACGCTAACATGAACCGTTCTCGAGATATTGCATTTTTCAAAAAAATTATCAAAAAGTTATATAAAATAGAAAAAAATATTTCCTATTGAGAAACATGTTCACTTTTCATGTCACCCAATTTATCGCATGGTATGACATCATTCTCGTGGATCTAGCTCGTGCCATTCATGAAAAAAGATACTTTGAGTAATATTTTTGTATTTGAACGCCAATAGTCATTTATCTGCTGTAAGAGTAACTTATTTCTCCTTCCATAACGCTTGACAAGATTTTGGCGACAAATTTGGCAAAATATGGCCAAGTTGGCGACATTTTTAATTCTCGCCAAATGGATAAAAATGACGCTAAATCAATGAAAATGGCGACTAATTGAAGAAAATTCAATATCTTGAAAAGAATATAAGTATCTACTATAAGAATAACATTTTTTTTAACTGTAAAAATAGTAAATTCATTGCATTATATAAAGAAAGTCATGTCGTAGTGTCGTACAAGACAGAGCACCAGGCGCGAAGCGCCTTTAATCTCCAGTTTCAATATGTGGTTCTTATCGTCAAACTGTGACATTAATTCAGTGACCCTAATTGGAGGTTCGAGGTTTTTATTTACTACTTTTTATTATTTGTCCTAGCTCCTAGTGTGGCAGTTTGTTGCACATTTAGAGTTTAAGCAGTTTGGGGGGTTGATGCAGATCTAAGGGTTACCTAGCGTTTTGGCAGTTTAGAGTTTAGAATATATATATATATATTTTTTTTATAAAATAATAGTCGCGAGTTTTAAGAAAGTCATGTGTTGCCCACATCAGATTTTTTACATTTCATGGGCAATGCAAATTATGTAACAATGCATGAAGGCAAAATTTAAGAAACACTATTAAAATGTCTTGTTAAGAATGACTAGGCAGTACGTCTTAAATACTTGACAGACAGGACACATGGATATTGTTCTGGTCAGTTCTTTTTCTTTAAAGCCCTATCTGTTCAGACATTGAAGTGTGCATCACCGCCACATATGAAAGGTACTTGTATGTGGCCAGTCAAAAAGATAGTCTGGGGACCTCCTTTGTATCACAGAAGGAATTTTCCTTTGGAGGTGTTTGGAATCTGAATAATTCGGCTCTGGTGAGACCATATACTGTTAAAATTTTAGTTACCAGAAATCTTGTTTTGATTCCTATCGTATTTGGAAAATATCTGTAACTTGGCCTTTATAATATCCCATTCTTCTTGCCAGTCTGGATGCTTACAGATCCGATTTCAAAACAGAGCTATATAAGATAGCGGGACAAAATTCCGTGTATTACCGTTTGCAGAATATTGACATATTAATTATCTACTATTCCTTTTTGTACTGGAATCTCCGTTGAATATATTTATTTGATTTGGTTGCTAACTAGTGTCATATTGATACTATTATCCACCATTTTTCAAGACTGGTGTTGATTTGAACAATTCAGGCCATGTGTGAATGCGTCCCTTGTACGAACGATTTCAACAAACCAGCTGACTGCTTCTTTACTTGCTAGTAATTTCGCCTAAAATTCGCCATTTTTTATCTTCAGGCGTGCAGACCAACTATTTTTATGCAGATTCCTTTGTCAAAGACTCGGAATACTGAACCTATTCCTTAATTTGTTTCAGATCTATCTGTGAAGATATTATCAGTAATCTGATTATATATTTGTGACTTACTTGTGTAAGGTGATTTTATCAGCTTTCAGCTGGGTGGGTCTTCAAGGTATGGTCTTTGGCTCCGTTATCTCCAGGTGAATAACTATTCTGACCATTTATTGCGGTTTTTTGAAGCCGAAAGACTTTACCAGTTATGCCACTTATGACCTCGTGTTGCATTTCTAAATTTAAGAACTAGACTTGTAGCAGAAGACGTGCCATACTCTTGACTTAGCCTCTAGTAATAAATTTTGTACTATGTTTCCCGGAATTTTCTGACATTTTCATCTTCGCTATTACTTTCCTTATATACATAATGTATAAGGAAAGTATTGTGACGGGGTCGAAAATTCGAATTCGAGTTTTCGACGGGAGAGCACGTTTCAAGCATCCCTGATCACGAATCAAACATTTTTGAAGTGGTGTGTGTGTGTGTGTGTATCTGGACGATAACTGACGAACGAATTGACCGATTCGAATGAAATTTGGTACAAAAATGACAAACCTTAAACACTGGAAGTCTATTGTTTTTATTCGCAATCGAATGTTCAGAACCCTCTAAATTTTAGAATGAAATTTTGAAAAAATCGTCAAAAAATCAAAACCGCTAATAAAGTTACGCAAATAGACACTTTTCGTGTAATTTTTCTGTAGAAATCGATTGACATAAATTTTAGAACGCTAACATGAACCGTTCTCGAGATATTGCACATTTTTAAAAAAAATTATCAAAAAGTTATATAAAATAAAAAAAATATTTCCTATTGAGAAACATGTTCACTTTTCATATGTTACACCATGAGATAAATTTGGTGACATTATTCTCGTGGATCTAGCTCGTTCCATTCATGAAAAAAGATATTTTGAGTAATACTTTTGTATTTGAACGCCAATAGCCATTTATCTGCTGTAAGAATAACTTATTTCTCCATCCATAACGCTTTGGGAGATTTTGGCGACGAATTTGGCGGAATGTTGCCAACTTGGCGACTTTTTTAAATGTTGCCAAATTAACGAAAATCTCGCCAAATGGATAGAAATAAAGCTACATCATTGAAAATGACGACTAATTGAAGAAAATTCAATATCTTGGAAAGAATATAAATATCTACTATAAGAATAACATTTTTTTTTAACTGTAAAAGCTAGTAAATTCATTGCATTATATAAGGAAAGTCATGTGTTGCCCACATCAGATATTTTTGCTTTTATTTTGTTTCTTTGAACTGCAAGTTTCGGTATCCACCAGGTAATTTTGACGTGTGACTAGGTTACTTCTTACTGTTGTTGGTTTTTAAAGATAATGGGTTTTTAAGTGCTTTTGAATGATTGATAAGATGATCTTAATGAAAAATCGCACTATTAACACGAACAGGTCGAAATTCGTTGTAAAAATTGTGTTTAAAATGGTTTCAAAGACGACGTAGCAAGACTAATTTATTGGATAATTGGTAATTTATTGGATAGTTGAAAAAGGTGAAAATTTAGTCGTAAGGGTTTCTTTAAAACGAAATCCTTTTTATGCTAGCGCATAAAGGATTTCTAATTAAATTCATCGAAACAAAATGAGTTTTATTGTCATTAAATAATCTGTCCGATAAATGTAGCAATCTTTCGTAATAAATACGATTGCTAAATCAAAATTTACTGAAATGGCTGGTATAAATTTATTACATAAGAGTTGGAAAGATAAAAAATAATTTAACATGTTTTAAAAGAAGGAATTTGATAGAAAAGCACAACGTTAACTCGAAAGGTGGTGTTTAAAATGTGTCTTTTTTTTTTTTTAGGTAATATAATTTAAATTGTCTGACGCACACGGGTTCTTAATCTTAGAACCGAATTTCGGTTCCATCGCCCGATTCGGATCCGTTTCAATATCTCTAGTTCATACCTTTTGGGTTTGCATATTTTCTGTTGAAAAAAAAATGTGAAATTTATTTTACACTAGCAGTGTACCCGTTCTTCGTACGGAGTATATAAAGAAATTTAAAAATCACACTCATATGCATATACCTATAGTATACTAAATGGCATTTTTAATCAAAATATTCTGTTAAAATATTTAATTTAATGATCCCAAAAGGAAGTTAAAGAATCTATGTTCCCGCTATACAAAATTATCTACACGGGCAGATCTGAAAAATAAAACATCCTGACCCCTTTAGTAAGCAATTTACAAAAATGTGGAGTTGAATCAATATATGCAACATAAAAGCGTTAAAATTGTTTGGAACCCATGCTACTTATATACACGAATATTAGAAGATATAACCTGTATTAGTAGATTACATGTATAAATCGAAAATATCAATAAACCCGTAATCTTTAAATCTGAAGGCAGTAATTGATTCCAATATATGCCAAAATGAAAGTGCTAAAATTATATGGGACGATATACCCGTACTACTTATAATGTTGTAGATTAGAAGATATGTTAGTAGAAGATTACTCGTATTACAATATGAATCTCACAAATCTTTGCCAAAATAAAATAGATGACGTAATGAATTGAAAATATCAATAATCCCCGTAATTTTCATACCAGATGGCCGTACTTGATTCCAATATACCTGTACTATTTATACTCTCGTAGTTTAGAAAATATACCCTTGCATTTGTAGACGATTACTCGTACAACGTACAGTATATGTGTTTCAACAATTTTTGCCATAATAAAACAATGGAATAATAACTTGAAAATATCAATAATCTCTGAATCAATAATCCCCGAAAATATCAATAACAATGTTTAAACCTGAAAACCGTAATTGATATTATCCAGTCAAAAATGCAATGACAATAAATTTATTTTATATACATATCTTCATTATTCAAATAGGAAAAGATTTAACAAAAATCGTCTGCCGCATAAACACATTGGATTTAAATCCGTTGCTAAGCGACATGATATCATTTGCTTCAAATAAATTGGTGGAAAAAATATCATCTGAATAATGCTATCTCTATGGAATGTTTGGCGAAATTTTCGTCAATTTAGCGACATTTTAAAAATCTTCAAATTTATCGCAAAGTGGAACTGTAAAACTAACAGTCCCACTTTGCGACAAATTGGCGAAACATCACAATACTATTCCCAAACAAAACACAATTTCACTTATTTAGCGTAATTTTATGAATTTTAAGATATTTTTATGGATTTACAAAACATTTTCATCAATTTGGCGACATTTTAAAAATTCGCTAAATGTGCTACTAAGTAGGACGGTTAGACTGACAGACAAATGCTAACGAAACATCATTTCAGTACTATCTTCTAACAAAACAAAATAAATTTCTTTCATATACGTCGCTTTTATCAATTTGTCGGTATTTCCGTCAATCCAGTAACGTTTAAGAAAAGTTGCCAAGTTTGCGATATCCCGCCAAATTCGCAGCTCTGAACTTGCAGCTTTGAATAAAACATCCTGATCCTGTTTGTATATACTAAATGAAAACACTAAAATTGTATTAGAAGATATTCCCGTTCTACTGTTTTTCTGTTTCAAAAATCGGCTGAATGAATTTATTAGCTAAACACAAAGAGTTTATCAGCTAAACACAATATATAAGGTTGAAAACACTTTGCCAAAATAAATGAAAGTGATGTACGCAGTCCGCAATTAATTTAATTAAAAAAAAATTACCCGTTCATTTATAAGATGTATTTTTATATCCATTTATTTATTATTCAAATCGAAAAAATAATAATAAACAATAACAAACACATTTAATCCAATTGCGTTGCCGAGCAGTATGATATCAGATAGAATCTTCCTCATAAAATGCTAATAATTAAATAACCATTTCGATTTCTTAATACTTTTCATTGTTGAGTAAAAGCTTGTGGAAAATAAACCGTGGTGATAGATTTTCCATTTAAATTCATGTTTCAAACAATTCATGTTTCCAGAAAGTGACTGTTTAGCGTAAAAATCTGCCAACAAACTCAGAGATAAAATTTTAATTCACTTTCACGTTTCAAACAAACGATTTTCAACCTTTTCGTTTGGCGGAACCAGGGAGTTAGAGAGTAGAACGCCTAAGAAAAAGTTCTGTTTTTTACTAATATCTCGACAACTCCTGGTCAAATTTAAGGGGGGCTATTTTAAGTTTACCCGCAAAATTTCATTAAATTCGGTTCAGCCGTTCTTGCATGATGATAATACAAACGAAAGTTTCGTTTTTTACTAATATCTCGAAAACCACTGGCTGTAGAGACTCGAAACAGGGACTAAATTTTAAGTGAGGCTATTTCAGGGCTTAGATTATCTATTTACGATTAATAACGATGCAATTAATTATGCTTCTATTATCTTACATTGCTACCTACTCCAAAGAGGTTCGACTATATTGTATATTGAAATAAATTAGTAATTCAATTTTGAAATCTGCTCCAACATTTATTTTATTCCGAAAGTAGCTTTAAGCCAAGCTGGACACAGTATCTGAAGATGTTACTTTCTGATCTGAAGATATTTTTAGCGGATTGAATATCTTTTATTCCAATTGTGTGTCTCTTTTACAGGTAAAGATTTAGGAAGACTTGTTCATATCGTGACGTCTTTGGAGCCATCCCTACAGGATGCCAATCTAGCTGAAATTGAAATTGATTTTCAATCTTTGCAGTCATCTACATTGAGCGAACTTGATGCATATATTGCTTCTTGTTCACGGAAGCGAAAATATCTATCCAGTAAGAAAAGCCATTAAAATAATTTCTTTTTGTGCTTGAGAGTGTTTGTTATTGATTACAGTGAAATTGCCAGGAAATTTGGAAAATGCATCAGTGGGTCGCGACATTTCATGTAGCATTTACAGACTTCACAAGTTGCCTTTGATTTATTGTGCTGTTTGACATACGGTGTATTTTCGTTTCGGGGCAAGCGAGATGTAATGAGACATTTAGCTATCATTCCTTTTTGTTTTATCCCAAAAAGCTCAAAAATATACTAGAGAATGTTATAATACTCCCAAACTTAGAGTTGTTGTTGAAACCCAGACCGTCCGACCTACCAGAAAGGTGTTGAAGACCCAGACCGTCCGACTCGTCCTGAGGACTTGAGCATCTATTTGGACGGCCGGGAGAGCTACCAGAAAGGTGTAAGGTAACTGTTTGGACGGTCGGGAAGTGCCACCCAATTTAGACCGGAACCCAGTGGGGGAGGCATCCACAGGGACCGTACCCTCCTTCCCCTACCACCAACCTCTCGGAAGGACTTTCGGACCCACATGTTTAACGTGATCGTACTCCGCATCAACACGGCGGCAGTTTTGGCAGTGGCTGGAATCGAACCCGGGCCTACCGAGTGCAACTCCAGCGCACTAACCAATGGGCTACCGCCCCCCCCCCCCCTCCAAACTTAGAGTGAGGTAGTTGAGTCTTCGGTCGTCAACGTAAAATCTTGTAGAACAATCTTCCTTCACTAAACCGATTGTTGAGTTCCAAGGACTTGGTCCGATTGCATCGCTTTCTTGCATGTCCTTTTAAAAGCTTCTACTTCCTTTTTGGCGAGTGGAAGTCTTTGAAGAGCTTATTTAATCGAAAACTGCTTACCAGGGATCGATTCTATGTTGAGTTTGTACTGTCGAATTCCTTTTTAAAAGAGCGCGCAAAGCGAGTTCCAGGGCTGGAGAATATCAGTTAACAAGGGATGGTCACCAACGGGCTGTATAGCAGGTGGTAAAGTGTTGGCGAAGAGAGCTCACCGAGCGAATTTAGGGGTTAGCGACCGTAGCGAGCAGAGGGTGGAGTCCTCTAACAATTTGAAATTATCACAGTTTTAATTATTGCATTGAAAATGTTTAGAATAAAAATTGAGATTGATAATAATGGTCAGAAATCGAGGATTGCAGTATTTGATTTAAAAGAAATTTTATTTATCTACTGGTTTGATTCGTTTCATTGAAATATGATTTTGCTCAAAACTTTTCTTTCAACACCGATTACTTTGAGAAATGAGTAAACAATGAAACACCTATATACTATGTTATGTCGCTTGCTCAATTTTATAAATTTATTAAAGTGCGTTGCTTAAAATCTGCTTTTTAACACTTTACAACATAGTTGAAATATAATTATGACTTTGTTCTTTAACACTTTACAACATAGTTGAAAAGTGTTTATGACTTTGTTCATTCTGTCTGTCTGTCCGTTAGCGCGATAACTGCCGTAAAAATGACTTTATCAAAATGAAATTTCAGTATGTTGTTCAGACGGTCTGTGGGACCTATGGGAATATAAATAAATATCACCAATTAGTTTTTTATTGAATCCGGGTTGAAAAAATGAAATATCCTATGGGACCTAATTTTTCAAACATTTTTTAAGCAAATTTAAAATTCACAAATTGCTTCGAAATTTGTAGATAATATTCACATTATCTCATAAAAAATATAAAAAAAACAATTTCATTCAAATATGTTAAGTAGTTTTTTAATTAAAAATTATTTAATATAGGGAAAAAAACAAATTCAATTGAATTCTGACTTTTGGGATATCCTCCAGAAAAAAAAGAGATATATTATATATGAAAAGGGCTTCACATTTTAAAAGAAATTTGGTAGATAACAATTTTTCAAATTTTTTTAATCTTATATAACTCTTCATCATATGCTTATTTGATGGCATTTTTATTGCACTTTCCTACGTCCTAGAGATTAAAATTTGGTATACAGCTTAAATTTGTTGAACATTTTATTCTACAAAAATTTGGTGAATCTTTAAATATAGATCATACATTTTTTTCGAAATGGCCTGCGAATAATCCCCGTTCACTTCTGTAAATCATTGTTGTAATATTTTTAAAAATTCTGATGTGGACAGCACATGCCTTTCCCTGCAAACTCATATTCACGTTCTCTTTATTTCTTCAATACTAATTTGAATATTTGCACAAAATAACAGCCATAAGTATTTTAAATGGCATTGAATTTGCACGTTAAACTTAAATTTGTTTCTCATTTGATAGCTGGACTTATTGTCAAAGATGGCGCAGCGAAAAAACTGGAATATCTCAAGAACGGCTAGTCTTAAGAGTAATAGGTAGTCTTAAGAGTAAGAGTAATTGATATAATTGAACACACGTAGTCTTTTATTTTTATATTTAGCAATTTTTGCGGATCATTTCGCAAAAATAGCCCGCTCCTTTTTCCCAAATCGTACTAGAATAACCTACAAATTTTTTATATACCAAATTTTGTTAAATTTGGTATATAAATCACTTGTAGGTCATTGAAATATAATACACCAAATTTTGTTAAATTTGTTCCATTAGTTTTTAGACTGAGTGGATAAAGACAATTTCTGCCGGCCATTTCGCAAAGAAGGCAGATTCTTTTATTGCGAATCGTACTACAATCTAATAATCATCAGGATTTCCCACAAAAAACATACCTACCAAATTTTATGAAATTCGTTCCATTAGTTTTTCAATTAGAGTGGATGTGATATTCTCACAGGCACACAGAAACATACACAGATACACCCTTACACACACAGACTTCTCCCTAAAAATAGTTTTTTCGTGTTCTAGAAGTCCCAAAACGTGTAGATCCTTCGAAAATTCGAGTTCCGATCTTCGGTATGTTTCCAATACTTTGAATACATACACACACACATACATATATTATCTGTGCATCTGTGTATTATCTATGTATCTAAATTCCGTGCCTATGCAATTACAATAGTTGTGATTTTAAATGATACCTAAACTTTTATTATTTCTTCAACGAAGCCTAATTTTAACATATGCAGAATGCAAATAACTCAAGCGATTGTAAGATGAATTACATAAGAATTGCTGAATTTTTTTCACACAAAATTATTTAGCTCTGGAGTCTGGAATACAAGTTATATGAATGAAATATTCATTGATTTTGCATAAAGAATCAGATGATTTATATTTCGATACAGTTTTATATATTTAAGTATAATAAATTACTGTAGTACTGTGATAATGTAAAACATATCACCACTGAATGTATCACATTTTAAAAATTTTTAAATGAAATTGCATTTCAGTTGGAGAGTGTTTCGTAATCAATGCTTATGCATGATTGATCTTTCTTGTTTTTTCTTTCAGATGCCGCTCCTATGACGTTAGAGGAAAAACATCTTATTTAAAAAATTAAAAAACTTGAAGGTAGATTTTAAAGTTTTCTATTGCACACTTTATTAGTCCATCTAGTAAGGATTTTACGTATTGTAGTAATTTTTTTAATTTCTGGATGATATATAATTCAAACTTACGTTTTACGAAAATCTGATGTGGGCAACACATGACTTTCCTTATATAATGCAATGAATTTACTACATTTACAGTTAAAAAAATGTTATTCTTATAGTAGATACTTATATTCAGATATTGAATTTCCTTCAATGAGTCGTCATTTTTATCCATTTGGCGAGATTTCCGTTAAGTTTGTAACATTTAAAAAAGTCGCCAAGTTGGCGACATTCCGCCAAATTCGGTGCCAAAATCTCGCCAAGCGTTATGGACGGAGAAATAAGTTATTCTTATAGCATATAAAGACTATTAGCGTTCAAATACAAAAGTATTACTCAAATTACCTTTTCTCGTGAATGGAACGGGTTAGATCCACGAGAATGATGTCACCAAATTTATCGCATGATATTACATATGAAAAGTGAACATGTTTCTCAACAGTTTATTTTTCTTAATTTATCGGATTTTTTGATAAATTTATTAAAAAAATGTCAATATCTCGAGAACGATTCATGCTAGCGTTCTAAAGTTTATGCCAATCGTTTTCTAAGGAAAAATTACATTAGAAATATCTGTTTGCGTAACTTTATTAAAGGTTTTGATTTTTTGATGATTTTTTCAAAATTTCATTCGACAATTTAGGGGGTTTCTGAACATTCGATTACGTTTAAAAGCAATAGGCTTCCAGTATTCACAGATTGTGATTTTTGTACCAAATTTCGTTCGAATATGTCCTTTTCTTCCTCAGTTATCGTCTCCACAGACTCGCTGACAAACACACACACACATACTTTCACACATACATCACCTCAAAAATGTTCGATTCGTGATCAGGGATGCAGAAAACGTGCTCTCCCGTCGAAAACTAAAATTCGAATTTTCGACCCCGTCACAATACTTACCTTATACATTATGTATATAAGGAAAGTAATAAAAATTCAATTAAATGCTCAAATTCAGTGTTTTGTGCCATTAAACTCAATTTAATGAATTGTTAAAGAAATAAAGTGAAAAGGAATTTGAGTGTGCAGGGAAAGTGATGTGCTGCCCTCATCAATTTTTTTTTTATTTTGTTCAAGTATTTTTTAAATACTGAGGAAATATTAGTTTAATTGACTTGAAAGGTCAATCGGACTCGAAAAATCCAATCAAATATTTTAATCGAATTAATGGATTTGACCATTCGACTAACGTTTCTAATTGTAACCGATAATTAATCGGTATGGTGCTAACTGTAAGCCATACTTAAAGTATTCTACGTGGTATGATGTTTTATCTTCTGCTTTCCCTGCAATACATTGGAAAGTATTGGAATCATGTAGAAAACTGCTACTCGAGTTTTTGACGGATTTTAACGTTTTGAGACCTTTAGAACACGAAAAAACTATTTTTAGCGTGACGTCTGTGTAAATTTTGCATCTACTTTTACTTAAAAACTAATCAACCGAATTTCATAAAATTTGATAGGTGTACCCTTGCGAGTGACCCTGGTGCTGATTTGATTTTTATACGATTCGGGATGAAAGAACCCTTTTTTATGCGAAATGGTCCATAAAATTTGTTTTATCCCCTATAGCTGAAAAACTTATAGACCAAATTTCAAAATATTTGGTAGATAAGACCCTTGTGGCATACCGGACGCGGTCGCCCGGTGATTTGCGCGCTGAATTTGCACAATGCCACAACTGCCGCCGTGTTCATGCGAAGTACGATCACGTTAAACATGTGGGTGCGTAAGTCTTTCCGAGAGGTTGGTGGTAGGGAAAGGAGGGTACGGTCCCTGAGGATGCCTTCCCCACTGCGTTCCGGTTTAAATTGGGTGGCACTTCCCGGCCGTCCAAACGGTTACCATACACTTTTCTGGTAGGTCGGACGGTCTGGGTCTCAACAACAACTTGTGGCATACCTTGGTATTGATTCGATTTTGGTACGATTCGGAAAAACTTATTTTTTTTTGTTCCCGATGTGGCCGTAAAAATCGTCAATCTAAAATTAGACTACGCATACTTTAATGTATTAATTAAATACTTATAATACGCAATTTTTGACAAAAGCAATAAGACCAACCCCATTAATCTAGGACTAGTCGTCCTCGAGATATTTCATTTTCGCGCTTTTGCTACGCCTGTTGTGAAAATACTTTGTTACCAAATGGAAAAGTAAATTGAATTAAAACTGTAAATTCACTGTCATTTCAAATGATTATGACTATTATTTGGTGCCATTAAACTTTATTTAATGAAATATTAAAGAAATAAAGAGAAAATGAATTTTAGTCCGTAGGGGAAATAGTGTGCTGCTCACATCAGATTTTTCAACTTCACTTCTTTCTTACAGATGACCTGGAAGACGTCATTGATATCATTCAGAAAGTAAAACCATCCCTGCAGGATATTGATCTCGATGAAATTGATCTTGATGTAATTAGAATGCACCTTGAAACTCTTCCGACATCTACATTGAGAGAAATTGAAGAAATCGTCGATTTTGCTTTACAAGAGAAAACTCTTTTACGAGAGTCATATAGTAAGATAAGTCATTCAGAAGATTATATTCTTTTGTGATTGTACCTTGATGAATTTCTCTTTAAGCTAATATACTATAAAGGAATTGGCAGGAAATTGTGTCAGAGGATTTTTAACTTTTACAGCATTTTAAAGCATTTCATAAGCTATATTGAATTTATTATGCAATTTGATATAAGGAATATTTATGCTTTCCCTACGATACACTGTAATGTATAGGGAAATTATTGTAATCATGTCGAAAATCGCAACTCGGGTTTTCGACGGATATAGACGTTTTGAGCACTCTGAGATCCGAAAGAAACCATTTTTAGAGTGACGTTTGTGTGTGTGTTTGCACAATGTATGTATGCAGTCTAGCTAAAAACTAATGGTCAAAATTTCTCTACATTTGGTAGACGAGTCAGTTGTTGGTGATGCTGGTGCTGACTAGATTTTGGTATGTTTCGGGAAAAAGAAATATGCCTTCTTGTGCGAAATAAATGGTCCTTAAAATTTGTATGCATCCACTCCAGCTGAAAAATTTGACCAAATTTTACAAAATTCCGTAGATAAGTCAGCTGTGGGTGACCATGGTGCTGATTAGATTTTATTACTGATTAGGTCTTATTTAAAAGCAAGTTAATTAAAAGTTTAGTGTCTTTATTTAGAAGAGTTAATTAAAAGTTTACAGTGTCTTTATTTAAACGAGTTAATTAAAAGTTTACTGTATCTTTATTTAAAAAAGTAAAGTTAATTAAAAGTTTGCACTGTCTTTGTTTAAAAGCAAAGTTAATTAAAAGTTTACAATCTCTTTATTTAGAAGCAAAGTTAAAGTTTACAGTGTCTTTATTTAAAAACAAAGTTAATTATACGTTTACAGTGTCTTTGTTTAAAAGCAAATTTAATTGAAAGTTTAGTGTCTTCGTTTAAAAGCAAATCAAAATTAATTAAAAGTATACAGTGTCTATTAAAAGCAAAGTTTATTTATCCGTTTTAATTTTCGTATAAATATACAAATTCTTATATACAATGTATCTGAAATATATGTTATACAATTTGACTAAATGTATATCCTTTTTAAAAAGTGTGTTGCTTAAGATCTGCTTTATTACAGTTGCAAGAAATAAAGCTCCTGGAATACCGTGGTCGCTCCATGAAAGACTAAATCTTAGTTTTGATATGAAAAGAAGACTTACTGGTAAATTTTTAAAGTCTCTATTGCACTTTCTATAAGCATAGCTAGTAAGGATTTCAAAATGCATATATAGTAACTCTGTATTTCTGGCTGATACATATGCCATACATATATATAAGTTTTAAGGTAATTGTGTTATACAAAAATTGATGAAACTACTTGAAATTAAATAGAACATAACAATAAATAATAAATTTAAAAACTCCAAATAACAGGGATGTCAAGATCAAGATACGGAGATCCGAATCTTTCATATGATTTGACAGATCTAATAGTTAGTGAGACCAAATATAAATGTCACAAGGGTAATTGTAGTGCTCTTTACGATAAAACACGAGAAGAATCTGTACAGATGTTGTATAATCCCTTTCTCATTCTTGGCGATTTTACGGGAGATTCTAGTAATCTCCGCTATGATTTGAAGAACATTCTATTCTGGCAACCCTTTCCGCTTCTTCTGTCGCCAAGGTAAAAACCGCAACATTCCATTCTTGTAACTTTTTCACGTTTTTTGTCCTCCTTTTTTCGCCAAGGTAAAAATTAGAAAAATTTCTGATTTTCATGTTGTGCTCTATAAGCTACAGAACGCCTGTTTGCACAAATAGCTATTGCTACGTGCTACCTTCAACAGCCAGAGGGACCGGATTCTGATGTTTTTTAGCTGACGTAGACCCATGTTTAAATTTACAGATCAACTGTTGCACAAACGGCGACAAAAGGGATATTTTTACTTTCTCTGCAATACATGGCAATGTATAGGGAAATTATTGGAATCATGTCGAAAATCGCAACTCGAGTTTTCGACGGATCTACACGTTTGGAGACCTCTAGAATACGAAAAAACTATTTTTAGTGTGACGTCTGTATGTGTGTCTGTCTGTCTGCAGATTTTGTATCCACTCCAACTAAAACACCAATTGACCGAATTTCCTAAAATTTGGTAGGTATGTCACTTGTGGGCGAATCTCTTGCTGATTAATTTTGGGTACGATTCAGGATAAAAGAACCCGCCTTTTTTTTTTTTTTGCGAAATGGCCCGCAAAAGCTTGTATCCACTCTAGCTGAAAATCTAATGGACCGAATTTCACAAAATTTGGTAGATAAGTCGCTTGTGGATGATCCTGGTGCTGATCAGATTTTGGTACGATTCGAAAAAAATTAACCTGCCTTTTTTTGCAAAATGGCCCGCAAAAATCGACATAACCTAAAATAAAAAACTACATATGCTGAAATAGATCCATTAAATGCTTGTTTTATACGTAATTTTTAACGAAGAAAAGAATAAGACCAACCCCATTACACTAGGACTAGCCGTTCTCGAGACATTTTTGTTTATTCGTTTTTTCTCTACGCCACCATTGAAAATGAATCCAGTTACCAAATGAAAACGAAAATTGAATTAATAGTGAATTAAATTTACTTAAAATAAAGAGAATGTATATATGTCTGCAGGGAAAGTCATGTGCTGCCCACATCAGATTTTTAACCTTGGCGACGAAAGGACGACAAAAAACGCGGAAAACGTTGCTAGAATGGAATGTTGCGTTTTTACCTTGGCGACAAATGACGCTGAAAGGTATCCCAGAATGGAACTTTCTCCAAATCATATCAGGGACTGCCAGAATCTCACCTAAAATCACCATGAAAGAAAAAAATCTGATGTGGGCAACACATGACTTTCCCTGCAGACTTATATCCACGTTCTCTTTATTTTATTTCAATTTAATTCACTTTGAATTCAATTTCGTTCTCATTTGGTAACTGAACCTGTTTTCAAAGGTGGCGTAGAGAAAATACGAAAAAACTAAAATACCTCGAGAACGGCTAGTCCTAGTGTAATGGAGTTGGTCTTATTCTTTTCTTCGTTAAACATTACGTATAAAACAAGTATTTAATGGATTTATTTGAGCATACGTAGTTTTTTTTATTTTAGATTTTGGCGATTTTTGCTGGCCATTTCGTTAAAAAAGGCAGGTTGTTCCTTTCCGAATCGTACCAAAATCTAATCAGCACTAGATCATCCTGCAAGTGACTTATCTACCAAATTTTGTGAAATTTGGTCAGTTTGTATTTTAGATAGAGTGGATATATGAAATTTCTACGGGCCATTTCGCAAAAAAAGGCGGGTTCTGTTTTTGCGAATCATACCAAAAACTAATCAGTACCAGGGTCATACCCAAGTGACTTACCTACCAAATTTTATGAAATTCGATCCATTAGTTTTTGAGTTAGAGTGGATACATACATTGCACAGACAGACACACACACAGACTGACAGACAGACACACAGACGTCACGTTAAAAATGGTTGTTTCGTGTTCTAGAGGTCTCGAAACGTGTAGATCCGTCGAAAACTCGAGTTGCTATTTTCGGCATGATTCCAATACTTTCCCCATACATTACCATGTATTGCAAGGAAAGTAAAAAGGATTATACTACATCTGTTCGAAGATTCCAATAAATGTCGTTAATATCATTTTATGAACAGCTGGCGCCTTCAGGTTGAATATTGAATGTTTCACTTAATTTGTGATCGCTAGCAGTTAATGAGGCTATTGAATACGAATTGTGGATCCCAATTTCACATCCGGAATATAAATTCCGATCCCAATCTTAGATTCTGATCCGGGATCTGGACCCATTTTGAGAGCTCTAATAAAAAGATAGATAGCCAAAAGCACTAAGAAGAGAGCAACTAGGTCATGATCCAATCCTAAGAGAAATTCAATATTTATTTAGATCTATGTATTAAGACTAATTCCCAAGTTTCCTGTCGTCTGTCAGGTCGTTCTTACTGGTGTACTTCTGGAATAGACATACTAGGGCTAGAGAATCCGGATTTTAAATCAAAATATTGGATTCGGTTTGACAACTCTAATGATTAATATGAAAGACTGAAAAGCATGCAAACTAATCCTAAGGGACATTAAATAATTATATTTAGATCTGAAAAGCATGCAAACCAATCCCAATGCTTTTAGATCTATGTATATATTATATACTAATTTCCAAGTGTTCTTCCATCTCTCGCGTTTCCTTTAGTTTCTTCTGGAGTAAATAGACTTGAAATTTTGTATATGGTCAATCATTCGCTAAGATCCAATGGGAGAAGAGCGTATCACGCCCGCTGAGCGGTTGTATCTGGATTGCGTACGTGGACTCAACAGGCCTATGTGCTTGCTAAGCGGGAGCTTATTAGGCGCATATCGGCCGAGGCGTTTTGTGTTCCAGTTGTAGTCACTAAACTGCCTATGCGACAAAGTCGTTGGCGGTAAGAATTGTTTCTAAACAAATATGACCACTAGCGGCGGGTAGTGTAAAAAATGGGAAAATGTACTAGGAATTTTATTCTGTGGCTGATCTGTTGCAACAAAATAATTTTTTTAACAGATTTATAAGCATTATACTCATATAGAATTCTTCAAAACTACGTATCCATAGTGGACACTGTTTAATTTTTCTTTGTTTTTGTTTCAAACTTAAAATAAGTGCAACTGAAATAAAGTCCAACTAAAACAAGGTTTTTACTAAATGTGTAAAACAAATAAAATATAAGTATTCACTGAGATACTAAAGATACAAACTTTTCTTAAAAGTATAAAGTTTACACTTACGATTTTTCGGAAAAGAAATATTATACAGGTGATTAAAAATTAACAATCTTTTTCTATTCTATAGCATAAGATAATGCTATGTTTTAGTCAATTTATTCTTTAAAATACCTGAAAAATTGTAAACTATCGCGTATTTGTATAATCTGTAAAACGTTATCTATGAGTTGTCATATACATTATAAAGATTATCAATGGTTATAATTTGCTGTTACGCTAAATCCAGAGT